>JAFVLL020005756.1:0-88440 GCA_021397915.2 Tor tambroides | reverse complement strand
ATGTTAGAGCCACAGGTCTGTAGTCATTAAGTCCAGTAATTTTGGGTTTCTTTGGGACGGGGATGATGGTGGAGCGTTTGAAGCATGAGGGGACTATAGCCTACTCTAGCGTTAACCTAATAGGCCTATAAATTTGCTTTATTCACATTCAAGTGTTTGTGCGGAAAAGTGTTAATGCGCATGCATGACAGGGAGGCACCCGTGTGATCACATGTATTTTTTCTGATAATGAAATAATTTAAAATTGGGTGCCTCACATGCAAAATATGTCTACAGAAAGCTTGAAATGACTACTTTAGAACGAACTTATTCAAAATGAAATAAAATACTCCCTGGCTATATAATCTGTATAAAGGTTGCATTTCTCTCAAGAGGCGCATCCGTGGAGATGAGAGTCAGCACCGTGAATTTGATCTTTGCAGCCGACAACTATTAATAAAAAAGTCTCCTTTTCGTAATCAATAGGCTACTTTTGCCTGTGCTTTGTGGCAAACTTTATGCGTGTGCTTGAGCGCGGGTGTGTCTCATTATGGATGATATAATTTAATATAAACTTGCGATTAGTTAAATAATGGCTTAATTGAATGCCTACCAGTTAACTAGAAAAATCTTTAGGGGGGGGCAGCCCTATTAAATACCCTCTAGACGTCTCTGTTAAAGTTTTTAAAGCATTTTATGCGCATTTCCATAGTCTGATAAATTCTGCTTTTGGAACGGCCATATCCGTAACGGAGAGATGTCATGTCTGTAACATTGATTTTTTTTTTTTATCTGAAACACAAAAACGAAAATTTAAACAAAATTTATATTTTATGTTTTTTGAACAGCCAACCCTTCTCCATTCTGCAGATATTGTTGCTTCCTGTTTGTGCATTGTAAATCGCAGAAATTCTAGAAAACATGTTGTCGCCCAAAAACTCTGGTATTTTTGCGTCTTATTTTTGCGTGACTCGGGTCACGTCTGTAATGCATGTGTATTTCCCAAATATAAAATATAAAACATGTTTATAGATGGATATATTTCTGATGTCTGGACTCTATTGTCAAAGGCTTGGAAAAATATAAAGAGATTGTTCATTATATTGGCAATAAATACATTCTGTGAGAATTTATATTTCAGGTTTTGACTGCGAACGTCACGTCCGTAACGATGGAATTGCCCTAATGTTAATATTGTGGGCACACATTCCCATCAGTGTCTATGATGATTAAACTTTTGTTATGTATCTTGTCATGTATCATTCAGTGATTCTGATCTGGTGCCTACAGACAAAGCCTGTTTTTGCATGCGTTTGTTCTCTGTGTATCTGCAGTAGTTCTAACAGCTGAACATCCTCCAGTTTGAAGTTTTCCCTGTCTTTGAAGTCCCACTCGGGCTGTAACTGGACTGATAAGCCATAATCAGGCTCTGAATTGCAAATCACAGCTTCTTCGACTCCCAGCTCCTCCAATTCCACCAGATTGTGCTAAATTCATGAGTTTTCAGGAGCAGCCAAAAAGCTTTTAGCTATCTCTCTCTTTCTGCTCCCCAGCTTAATGCAAAATACATCCTCACATCATTCTCCAGACTGCTGCACGCCGAATGCTCTCACAGATCAGGCAGGTTATCTGAGGGTAAGGGGACGTCACTTCAGCTGCTCGAATATCATGTTGGCAGTGTGCTGAGGAAGTGAGAAACACTTGTCAATCATTGTTGTTTATCTCGTAGCTGCAAGCTTTGTCACGCTTCTCTGCTGAAGCAGGTCTTTTCTGCGTTATAAACAAACCAACAGAGGCAAAAAAAATATTCACTGAGGGTCCCAGCAATGAGCCTTCCCTGCTCTCTTATATGCTGTTATAATGAGATCCTGGACCTGCTGCTTTACTCATATCAGTATGCTAATGCTTTATTGCGTTCTTTTCAGAAGGAAAAAATGAAATGGTACACTGGCACAACCTCACACTAACAACTCAAAATAACCAATGATGCTGAGACTTATTTCATTGTAATTGATTGACTTATATATTTAAAGAGCTTGTTTTTTAAGTATATTATTTAAATAACATTTTCTTTTTTAGTTTTATTTATGTGCATTAATTTTAACAATGTAGACAGAAATGAATGTGCAGGGCAAGAGAGCACTTCTATTCGTCCATTTTCGTCCATTTTCAGCAAAGTAATAAAAAAACAAAACATCAGCAGTTCTAAAACATTAACTCTTAAATAAAAATTATTTACAGTATTTTTGCGTCATAATAATAGTTGTTGTTGTTTTTTTTTGCCTTAGCACTTTTCTCTAATTTAAGGATTCTTCACAATGCATGATGCTGAACAACTGTAAATCATGTAAAAAAAAAGATGCTAGTTGCTAGGTAAGAATAAAAATATCTGGAAAAAAAGTACAACAAAATAGGATAAACTGATTACAGAAGACAAAAGCATAAACATTTTATTAACCCCGAGTAAACTTTAATAGGTTTTAAGGTTTAATAGGTTTTAATTAGGTTTTAAGGTGTGAAGGACCCAAGGACGGCAGTTTGAACCTGGGAAATGTTAATAAATTGGCAGAGCAGGAAAGAAGTTGAAACGAGTAATCAAAATATTGTGATGCAAGGAGGTGGAGAAAAGATATTTGACAAGATTAATGTGTGACTTTAAGCTGAGGATGAAGTCAAAAATCAATCTAATGGATGAGGGCTTTAATAAAACATCTAAACACAGATTGGAGTGAGATAAAACAACTTTGGTTTTGTCGAGATTGAGTTTTGGAAAGTTAGCCATGGACACTTTTAATGTCTTGGATACAAGTATATTTGAAGAGGAAATCCTGTCCAGGCCTGTCAGCAGATACAGATTTGTATTTCATTGGCATAGCAATGGTATTTGAGTGCATGCCATCAAATTATTTATGTAAATTAAAAAAAGGAAAGGGTCCAGAACTGAGCCCTGGGGGACACCATGAGCAATGGGAGCAGGACTTGATTTGGTTCAGCAGAAATTAATGCCTTTCATTAATGTTGGATATTAACCAGAGGAGAGCAGTATCAGTGATGCTAAATGCTAATATCTGGAAAATATTGTGGCAGACTGTCAAAAGCCTTGCTGAGATCTAGGAGTACAAAAATAGCTAAGAATCAGAACACAAGAGGAGGTTATCATCTGCCTGCTGAGATTTTTATGAATGAATGTAAATCCAGTCTATTCAAGATGTTTTTAAGTTGACTTCAATGTTTGAAGGAAACACTGGGTCAGCATGTCAGCTAGTCTGTTTTGAAAACCAGTGGCAGTATCGACTTGTCTAACTTTCCCATAGGGAAACCACAAAGAAGATTCTGCCCGTCATTTATCACTCAGATACCTTGCCTTACTGCATAGTGGCCGGCAATGTTACTCTGTATACACTGACATCCCCTAATTAGAAATACCATGTCTTTACTAAAATGATGATAGGCTGATACAGGTACTGTAGGCAGAGCTCAGTTCCAGAGTTGTACTGAGCGATTTAGTTTTATTTGGCTAATGCAGCTCTGGCAGTTGTTGTCAATAGTCTGAACATACACATTTCCTACTCCTGGCTTAACTCCAGTTTTCATCTCAAAAACTCAATCACTCAGTTGCGTTCTGTTTTATTGTGTTGTACTCATGCACAGCGACAAAAAATACAATAAAAAATAGAGCCTCTTGCTCTGGCTGGCCAAAAATGGTTTAGATCCTGATGCTTAACTGCACTCCAATATTCTTCAGTTTTGTTAATATGTTAAAAAGCAAGACTTTCTTTATGCAATGCTAATTTAATTCTCCCTCCAACTCTTTTTCTCTGTCTATAGGAGTCTTGTGCCTGTTACACAACTTTACGTCAGTGTTGATGCCAGCACCAAGGACAGCCTGAAGAAAATTGACCGTCCCCTCTTCAAAGACTTCTGGCAGCGCTTCTTGGACAGTCTCAGAGCGCTGGGTGAAAAGGTAGGTCCACTGTGCCTTAATCCAGATAAACCAAGAGTTTTGACAGTGGTAGAACAGTTGATTTGTTTTGAGCATGTAATACTTCCATCTCGCTGACTTCATAGTCACACAACCTGAAAAGCACATTTCGATGGGGGGAAAAAATCTGAAATTCTGGTCTTAGTGGTGGGACTGTTGTTCTAGACATATGAGGCTGCTTTTGCAATATTAGTCTGACAGAAACTGAGTCCTTTTTTAGGACCAACTGTTGTCAACAGTCACCCATGTTGACCTTTGCTTAGCAAGAAACCCAAACAGAACTGTAATTATCTGCTTGTGATCTTTAAATAGTGGATCCTAATGAATCAGCTTGAACTTGGACAATCAACACCATTGCTCTTAAAGGATTAGTTCACTTCTAGAATAAAAAATTTCCTCATAATTAACTTTAATAATAAACGTTGTGTCTTTGCACAGGCCATGAAATGAAGACAGAAGAGACTGTAGTACGCAATTGCTAAAGTCAACATTTATTAAGTGTTTTTCAAGGTTAATAGTTTTCTTGTGCATTACTGCGTGTAAAATTAAATTGTTGCTGGCCTTAAAAATGATTGTTTAATTGCCGAAAGCTGTTCTTCTCGCTTCTCTTCACTCATTATTTTGCCTGTAATTCATATCAGGCCTATACAAAACACTCTGGAAATCCCTGCTATCGATTATGCTAATTCCAAACATCATGACTGCAAAGCTCCAGGATTGATTTCATCTTAACCCAAATCCTGTGATTTATCTGAGTAATAACATGTGTCGCCCTGTAACAATGTCATTTTTTTATCGTCAAAAGAAGGTGTTGAATAAACGCCTTCAGTTTTAACTGCATTTTTGAGCTGAAGTTCTGTTAAAAATGCTAGCTTGATGAAGTGGATGCGTAGGTGCTGTCCATCAACAGCTCTTACTCTGGGTTCAGCATGCTGAGATGACAAAAGCAGTTTGTTACCGGGGGCCTTGGCATTACTGCTTAATGATTTTAAGTGCCATCATTCAGAGATGATTCACTGTCTGTGTGCTAAACTTGTGTAATGACTTCCCTGCATTTGCCATTGAACAGACCGCTAACTCTATGTGTGTGTGTCTGTACATATGTGCATATGTGAGTCATAAAAAGGAAGACACAAGAACAAAAAGTGCTCTTCTGTTTTCTAATGAGTTGAGATCACCTGCAGTGTGGTTTTCTAGCTGAAGAGAGCAACTTGACACTGATGGCACTGTAGGCAGCAGGATTGTGAGGCATTCAGGATAGTGCTTTTATCCAAAGCGACTTGCCAATGAAAGAAGCAGTAAAGTTTTATTTTGAAGATAAACTTCTTATGTCATTCAAACTGGCCATTCCTGTTTCAGTGGGCGATTTGTGACCAGAATAAGCTGCAGTGTTACCAGACTTTATACTGACGGTGAAAGTCTGGCTCTGTGAGACAAAAGCAAGAATTTCATGTGGCTGACACCTGCTGTGCCTCCATCACTTGAACTTCACCTGTCTAGACTGACACTGATTCCTTACGCAGTGTGCCTACAATATTCTGTACTAATTGTGCCGTGGCTTATTCATCATTCTCGCATTTGAAAGATTTAATTACGAGGCATTTGTTTCTGACTTCTATTTGTCAGAGATAAATAAGACGCAAGTATAAATACAAAACCATTAATGGCTGTTTTATTCTCAACATTCATCACCATAACAGTTCTATTCCATTTTTCCCTTTTCCCCTGTAACTACAACATTACTGTCTCATTAATTTTGCTGTTAGGGCACATTCTGCTTAATTGGTTCTCAGACATTGGCCAACAATCTGTATGTATTATACACTGTTTAGTGTTTACATTAATTTAGTTTTTTTTTTTTAAATGTAATTTCTGTTCACTATACAAAACTCAAACCCATTTTTGATAAACTAGCTTTAGGAACTTAATATAGGAGCTTTTAAATATCTCTTACATTTATTAGCAGTTACCTTGAAAGTGCACTGCCTGAGGTATATGTTCTCCTGTGTGACTTCTTGACCTTGAAAAGGAGCTTTGCCATAAAACCAGTTGTAGGGAACGTATAACACCAATAACCCGCCTCAGACACTTTCACAAAATGGGCAGGAATCCATTTATACACCACTGGGTGTTGAATTTAAATGAGAGGTTGTTCAGTGCAAGTCTACAAACATCCAGCGTCTATGAACAAGCTGTTGAATTACAACAATATTACAACAATAGAAACAGTATCCCCATATTGTTTGGTGCTGATAGGATTTTTATTTCAAAATCAACTGTACTCTCTATCTATATATGTATATATATATATGCATTGCTCTCTCTCTCTCTCTCTCTCTCTCTCTCTATATATATATAGAGAGAGAGAGAGAGAGAGAGAGAGAGAGAGAGAGCAGGGAATCGTAATGATATTTTTGAGCAAGAACCAGGACGCATTTGAACGTTTTTCCCTTCAAAATATGAGTGCCTTTTATTGTGCGTGATTGTCTATTGGACACATTATGTAGATCACAAATGACATTTTCTCCACTACATAAATAAACTGCAAATAGTGTGTAATAGCAGGTGGCATCTTCACAGTTTTTTAAAAATTTTTCATGAAAGAGGATCTTATGTTTCTCCAAGTTGGGAGAATAAACCATTACTTTAGTGCAAGTGTATCAAAGTGCCTTATTAGAGATTACGTACCATAAAGTAAAGAGATGAAATTATTGCACATGGGAATTGTTTCAGCTCTCAGAAGCCCACATACAGCGGTGTAAGGCAGCAGTGTTTACCAAGGATTCAGATAGAGGCTAATGTACTTGCTGTGGTACTGAATGGGACCCCTGAATGATGGGAGTCAGTAAAACCAGCTTTATGGGCTCATTAGTGTCCAGATACGTTAAGATAAAATTGTATTGTGAATATATTGGACTGAAGATTTTAATTTTTTTGTTTGGAATAATATACCAAATGTGCTCAGTAAGATTTTGAATATTTAGTTTGATTTCATATTGATTTGGAACAAACCTGAAAAACAGTCTTTTTGGTTGAGTCCTCTTCTATATTCAGCGGGAGATGTTTGGGTAGGCCTTGGCTTGATTGGTCTCATTAAAAAATCATAAAATAATTTTTTTATAAAATAAAGTTAGTGTTTCTGGATCAATTTTGCTTGAGAATAGTAAATAAAATCTGACTTCAGATGCTATTCTGTGTTTAGCCGTGGGCACATCAACACTGAAATGCAAACAAGTTCTGCATTTAAATATTTAAGACTGTGTTTAAGAACGAAGAAAATCCATTGGAATTCATCTCAAGTATTCTATCAAATCGGAGACTGAGGTTTCTGTGTGCCCTTGCATGGTTGAGTGGTGTAGGGTTTAGTTAAGTGCACGCAGACAGAACCCATCCCTCCATACTAAGCGTGTCCTTGGGATCTCTAGCTCTCAGGCTCGATAAGTGCTGTTCATGTTGGAATGCATTGCTCAGCACTCTTGGTTTTTAGGGAAATTGTACAAATACGGCACATGACCGATGACAAGACATGCTAGAAGTATATGGTAACTAATAATTTCCTATCGGATGTGATGTGTGCTGAAACATTTGACAATTCTGGCCTGCGTTTTGATTGACAGGTTGTTGTTTTTTTTCAGGAGGGAGCTGTTTGTGTGCAAACGGTCCTGCTCTTTTAAGACCTTTTGCAAAGCTGAAAATACCATGCACAGTGGTGAACAGAGGTCAGACAGAAAAGTTTCAATGTGTTTTATAACTTTGTGCTGCCATTTCCTAGCATTTCCATCCTGCTCCCGCTGACTTCAGAAGGTTGAAAATAAATTCTCTGCTCTGGCTTCCAAGATACAGGAACTTTATTTCTTATAGATCCTAGTTTAATAAAGTGCAGCAATTTCAAATTCGTAACTAGATTACTTTTTTGAAGAAAAAGAAGAAAATACCATGGTGTTCTGGATGGTTACCACAGTGTTTCTGTACAGTTGCTAAGGTATTTTGAGTGGTTTTAGATGTTTCCATCCAAGTTGCAAATTTAATTTTTGCAGAATATTGAAAAAGTGACTTTAACAAATGCCACTTTGCTTAGTAGTCCAAATTTGAGTGAATTGAGTCACATCATTACAAGTTGAGGCAAAATAACATGTAGGGGTGGGTGATATCACTCTTGACTAAATCACTTTTGTAACCTTTAATGACAAGAAATTTAACTTACACAGTGAAAACTATGCAGTGTTTTTCATTATTTATACAATATATGTAGCATTTCTTATTTTTCTTATTCATTTATTGTAGTTTTTTGTCCTTTTGCTAATTAGTTTTTTCCCCTTGTTTTAGGTTTGCATTAGTTTTTCTGTGATATTTACAGTAGTGACAAGAATTATGAAAATTCTACAGTATCAAAAACTTTGATATCATAAAATCCTTAATAAAAGCAAAAATAACTTTGGATAATGTTGGAGGATTTCAGTATAAGCCAAGAGGAGACTGATTTTCCTTTGCTGTAAACAAAACTTGGTTCCTGTGAGACTAGCATATTCTCACTGGAGTTTCTGGCTGCTGGAACGGCATTCTCTCATGACCACGTGTATGACAGTTGGCGGAAGCTAGATATTATGGTTATAAAGTTTTTTTTTTTTTTTTACAAAAATGCATCGATTCACTTCAGAAGGTCTTTATTAACCCCCCGTAGCTGCGTGTGGCACTTTTTTTTTTTTTTTTTTTTTTTAAGGTGTGCAACGATAAATCAATTTGTGGATCCATTCTGCAATTTTCCGAATGTTTCGTGATCTTCTCCAGAATCGATTCTGAGCTTAGTTTTTAACAGCAGATGGCACTGTGTGCTTTAGAAACAGCCGTACTCTGCTCGCTTCCAGTTCGTTACACACACACCACTTGAATCTAAAATAATCATTCATAAAGTTCTTGCGAAGGTTGAACCGTGAAGAGTGTTCACAGTGGGCTGTTTACGTTAATCTCGTGTCATAAAAGCATAAAAGCTGAGGTGCAAGTACATTTAACCACTTACATTACTCAGCCGAACGCACAAGCGCTCTTCGTGAGCATTTGAGTGTGCGTTTAAAAACTAACCTAGAGCGCCATCTGCTGTTAAAAACTAAGCTCAGAATCGATGAATCGATTTATCGTCACACCCCTACACTTTATGATGGATGGATGCACTTTTTTGGGCTTCAAAATCTCGACCACCATTCACTGCCATTATAAAGCTTGGAAGAACCAGGACAATTTTTTTATTTAACTCTCGTTATATTCGTCTGAAAGAAGAAAGTGAGATATGCCTAGGATGGCTTGAGGGTGAGTAAACTGTCCCTTTAAATGGAAGAGATGGCTTTAATGGCTTTCTGCATATTAGTATGTGCAATAATAACAGTGAGGCTTGCCTTATTGTGAAAGTGTAGAGTGAAGAAGTGCTGACACAGAGCTTTGCATGTTTGCATGTGGCTGTCTATTTTCACAGAGCCCTGCTGACCTGCTGCCTGATTCTGCCTCAGGTGTAGGGTGGATGCAGCTCTCTTGGCAGGTGTAAAACAGGCTGGTGCTCTAAATACCTTCACCTGCTGCCACATCACTCCAATTATCCGTCTCTCTCGTCCATCTCCTCCTCTCTGGTTCACGGGCACATACGTGAGCGCACCTGTGAAGGCCAGATCCTCTCCAGCTGTTGGATTTTCTCATTGGCTTCCATCCCCTCGTCCTTCCCTGTCTTGCAAATCCGCTAGTTAGCATGGATCAGGAACAGTGCTGACTGTGCTGACATCTGTACTTCGACAGAAACCAACCAACCGTGTGGAGAAATTCGGCCTATTGGGCCAGACATAGTTATTCTGAGCAATGTCAGACTGACACTCGGAGTGTTTGATTGACAAGGTGCAATAACAGGAATGGGAGGCATGAGTGTCCATTATCACTCACTGTGTTTTTTGAGGGCTTCCTCCCCTCTGGGCATCGGCGTGTGAGGGTCTGTGAGTAATGATGTGGGCCAGAGCGCTCCCAACTCCAGGACCCCAGGGCAGACACCGGAGGCTGAAGTTTGGAGAAGCCCTCTTATTAAAAAGTCTGGCTCCTTTTCTCCATGTTCACCTGACTCTCTTGTCAATGATATTAAGCACTGTCAGCAAGATATTACGTTGATGCAATAGCTGGAAATGGAACATCCCACTTTAGGCTCTGAATTATTTGTCAGTCATAGGATGTGCTGTTTACTTCATGCCTTCAGTACATTACAAGTTTCGCTAGGCTGTCACCATCAGTAAATGTTGGCGGATTTGTGTGATTCATTTTCATACAAACAATTACAATTTGTTTTGTCACTTGTTTTAACTTATTCACTTATACATCTTAAAAGCTTCATTATTCACATTATACTTTGATTTTATAGCAGCAGGGGTAGATTTATTCATAACAACAACAACAATAATAATTTATTATTATTATTATTATTATTAAAGTTATCATTCTAATATAATTTAAATGATGATCAATATATTAATAATAATAATACATTAAATATTAAAATATAATATTAAAATGTACTTTTATTATTAAAAAATAGCAGTAGTAATAAAAATGTCAACAATATATATAAATGCATTTGATAAGGATTTAATAATAATAATATTCATGTATAAATATCAATATTTCATTGATTTTATATTAATAATAATAATACGTTAAACATAAAACTTTACTTTTATTATTAACAGAAACAGTAGTACGAGTACTAACAGTAATGCAAATAATATAAATAAATTAATACTAGTAATAATAATATTAATAAATTTAATTAAATATTAAAATTTACTTTTTTATTAACAGAAACAGTAGTAGTAATAATAAATATAATTAAAAATATAATAAAAAATAATTATTATAATAATGCCAATAATATACAATTATTAATAATAATATAATAATAGTAGTAGTAATAATATTAATGTATTTAAATATCAATATTTCATTGATTTTATATTATTAATAATAATAATAAGTTAAACATAAAACTTTACTTTTATTATTAACAGAAACAGTAGTACGAGCAGTAAAAGTAATGCCAATAATATAAATAAATTAATACTGGTAATAATAATAAATAAAATTAAATATTAACATTAACAGAAACAGTAGTAGTAATAATAAATATAATTATAAATATAATAAAAAAACAATTATTATTATAATAATTATAATAATGCCAATAATATACAATTTGTTATAATAATAATAACAGTAAATAATAATAATAATAATAATAATAATAATAATTATTATTATTATTATTTGTAGATGTTTAAATGGTATTCTTTGGGGTTTATTCTTTATGCACTTCACATTCACACAATGTTTGATTGATACCCAGCTGAATATTGTTTTGAATATTTTTGTTTTGAATATTACTTGGGATATTATAGTAATACATTTCTGTGAATAATTCCTCACTTTCATGTGTCATTTTACAGTGATTTGTTGTTAATAATGTTCTTACCAAATTAAGTTCATGTTTGGGCAAAGATTTACGTAAAAAAAAAAAAGACAAATTATTTAAGTTTTGTGTAATATGTCTCAAGAATGGCCTCTTCCTATTATTTAATCATATTTTTATATCATCCACTCTGTATTTTTGCAGATAATGCAGCTATGGAAAAAAAATATTGGCCACTGATTCTGTCAGTATAATTTGACAAGCAAATCCTCATTTCAGTCGTTTAAAATTAGTGAATGCTATTCCAAAGGGACAAAAATGGCTTTGTAATCTTTTTGTGCTAGATTTGTAATCTTTTTTTCTCCATTGATCGCACAGCTTCACTGAGAAACACATCAGATTATAGAAGTGGGTTCCCGATATCATTTCATATTCTCAAGCCCAGGTGCGTTGGTTTAATTAAGCAGTAATTTGACAGCTCCTCCTTGTGTTTCCTCCTCTAGCAACAGCGTACGGTGTACAGACTGACCCTGGTGAAGGCCTGGAATGTGGATGAGCTGAAGGCCTACGCAGATCTCATCGCCCTTGGACAGCCAGATTTCATCGAGGTCAAGGTATGCCTCTCACCCGCCTAATTCAGGAATGAGCCTCTAATGAGGGTCTCTGAACCCTTTTGGTGTTAACAGGTGAAGCTTTATTAAGCTATTGCTGGAATCCCAAGAATTTCTAGCTAATCCTTTTTGCAGGAAAACAAGGTAATGACCAGACTCATTAAATTCGTTCTCTGTCCTAATGCATTTACTGAAAGCCAATGATTCAAGATAGGATTGATTTGAAGCTCAGATAAGATGAACTTGTAGCGGGTGCTACTAAATGAAATGCTGTGATTGAGGCCCTCTGCTACAACAATTTTGGTTTGAATGGTAAATTTATAACTGATATTAAACTTTAAAAATATCCCTTTGGGATCGCTGTATCAAGTATCATTCACATTTTTTTTGCATTCTGTTATGAAATATTGGTTACATAATGTGTATTTTCACTGAATTTAGAACAGTTTTTTTTTTAGACACTGATAGGCTCGTATTAAAACGCAGTTCATATTACTTTATTTTATGCCAGTTAAATGAATAGTTCGTCTTAAAAATGAAAATGGTCATTTACTTACCTTTTTGTTGTTTCTGAACCTTTGTTTTCTGTAGAACACAAAAGGAGAATTTTTGAAAAATGTGCAGGTCACTCTTTTCCATACAATTACAAAAGCATCAGAAAAGTGATAAATATGACTTGTGCATTAGATCCCAAGTGTTCTGCCGTATGACAGCTTTGTGGAATAAAATGGGATCCATTTGATTCCTTAAAAAGATTTGACTCAGAAAAAGGTGTTTTTGTATTAAAATCTATTTATTTATTTTTACAAATCAGTTATATTTTCTGTAATTATGACTTAAATTTCAGTCTGCTATTCAAGCAAAAAAGAACTGACTTTGAATATACACTAAAAATATTTTGTAAAAAGTTGTTGAATAAAACAAAAATTATTGGAGTATTCAACTGAAATTCTTCAAATTTAATTTGTGGTCTATTTGTGAAATTTTCTATCAATTTCTGAGTGAAACCTTTCACCACCAAATTCTTTCAAAAAGATCAAGTCAGTCCTCTATGAAATGCCAAGACTGTAGCTTTTAAATAGTCAACTAGTGACCTTAATGGCTTTTTAATGAAATGCTAGTTTTTAATTGGCAAATAAGAGCCTCATTCTACTTAATCAACTTGTCTTCAAGATTAATGCAATTGACTAAACTGATTAAATCTCTCCTCATCTCAGCCAGCTTTTATTTGCCTTAATGCATCTGGTGTTTGTTGACCTGTGTAATTACACTGTCCTGGTTTAATTGTACTGATCTGAACTGATTCACTCGTGACCTGATGAATCACAGACCACCATGGCATGAAATCCTCTCGGATGAGGGACACATAGAGTCTCAAAGCCATTCTTTCTGTTCCTCCAGGTAGAAAAACAATCTTTCACATCTGTTAAATTACAGTTTTATTCATCCTTGTTTCTCCCCTTTTTCTCCATTCAGCTGCAATTTGCATTAATTCTTCCATGTATTTCTTCCCTCCTGGACTCTTATCTTCACATTAGCAGCTTCTTTTCTAATGGAAGGAAGGGGGGGTCTGCTGCATTGAGATTCGCAGAATTGCTCGTAATCTCATTACAAGTCAACAGCCAGTCATGTGACCTGCGCGCACCTGCCCCGTAGGGAACCCACCTCAGCGCATTCACATTCAAAGCAGAGCCACTCCAAAGTAAAGCCGACTTCAACTATGACATGCTGTTACCTAGCAACAATAATCGCCCACTTTGATAGACCGCAGAAGGCGAGGATTTACGCCTCCTCCTGTGGGATAAAATAAAGGCCATGAAATAGTGTGAGGAAAATATTGCTGAGTTTACCCAAACTGAGGCAGGCTGTCTGAATCTCTGAGCCTGTGTTCACCTTTTAATGGTTCGTCAGCTCTGGGTTAACAGGGCGAATGTCAAATGAGATTTCTGCTTCCAGTTGTTTTTTGACATTTGAGCTTCATGGCTGTGGTGTGGTTTGATGCAAACTTGAACTGGTTGTTCACATACTAGGTCTGAGAGTATTTGCTTATTGTTGACAGCCCAGTGCAAACAACATTTTGCTGGTTTAACAGCAAAATGGCTCAACAATAAGCATGGTCCACTGATCCGTAGCCATTGAAAGTGTTTGTCATTTGTCCTGTAAGATCAGTACTGTATAGTACATGTACATTTATTTTTATGCTTTGCAAACTTTAACATTTGTCTGCAAAAATGTATTTTTTATTATGTAAAATTGTCTGGCTGGCTGACAGCTAGAATCATGAAGAATGGAGCTGTAATGGATTCTAAATTACAGACCAATTTGTGATGTGTGTGGCATGATTTTTCAGAAAAATTGTTTGACATTTAAAGTTACAAAAGTTTTTAAATGTTATTTTAAATAACTTTCTATTCATTAGATCAAAATTATACACAAAAATATTAAGTAACACACCAGTGTTTTCAAGACTGATAACATGAAGAAATATATAAATCATTACATAAAATGTAATAATTCTAGTAATATTTCATAATATTAGTGTTTTTACTATACAAAATGTCCACTTATTTCAACTTAAAAAACTTAAAGGGTTACTCCACCCCAAAATGAAAATTTTGTCATTAATCACTTACCCCCATGTCGTTCCAAACCCGTAAAAGCTTCGTTCGTCTTCGGAACACAATTTAAGATATTTTTGATACGTTCTGACCCCTCTCTGACCCTCCAATAGACAGCAATGTAATAATCACGATCAACGTCCAGAAACATTGCAAGGAGATCGGTAAAATAATTCATGTGACATCAAGGGTTCAACCATAATTTTACGAAGCTACGAGAATACTTTTTGTATGCAAAGAAAACAAAAATAACGACTTTATTCAACAGTTCGTCTCCGCGTCAGCGTAGCGCAATTTTGGAGAATATGCGCTGGACGCAAACTGCGTACGCTCTTCTGTGTCAGCTGCACCACGTGGATGCGCTGTTTTCGTTCAAATCAAAGCGTAAATATACGTAGAAGACGTGTCCGTGCACTAATCGTGTTCGCAGCAATCACGTTACCCAATTTGCATGATTTCTGTCGCACCGTGCAAATTGGCATGTATTTGCGTCTTTGCATTGACTTTGTATGTAATCTACTTCGTATCTATAATTAAATTCGCTTTTGGTATGCACACCATTAAAAGACCAAAACATCAAAAATTCTTACTGTCCACAAACTTTTGAATGGTAGTGTGTGTACATATTTAAAAATTTTTAAATATATTAAATAATGCATATAAAAATTTGATCTTATCAGAAGATCTGATGCAAGACTTTCCCGCTAATCAATCATTTTGCTATATGGGAAGCATGAAGCTAAGATCAACTGAGATAAATCTGTTAAAGTGCTTTCTCTTAAAAAGGTGGTGATTTTGTTTGTGTCTGGATTGCATTTTTAGTAGACCTTTTATCGGTTCATGTATTTCTTGGGAATCAAACCCATGAGGCCTATGAATTTAACACATTAGCAGTCATCCAACCACCATAAAGACAACCCTGTTTACTAGCCACACTTTTAAAAGTCACCCTTTTTATACATTGCACTTATTTGGCCCTTTAATTAGACAAATGATGCTTTATTCATGCCAAGAGCCAGACAACAAGTTTCTCCTAGCAATGAGACATGGTTTATGTGTAGCCAGACATCAAATTTCCTGACATCTCATTTACTTCTATAGGACACCAGTGACCCAGTCATCAAACTGCCGGCAGCAGCAGCATTGTTTTGTGTGTATTTGGCCACCTTTATGGATGTGAAACAGAGTGGTGATATATGCGGAGGGTAATTAAGTTTGGTGGTAGCCGAGCAAGTTTGATATGTTTCTGTGAGTAATGAAGGCGTTCAGCCCCCTCCAGCTGTTCCGCCCCACAGTCATTACAGCGTCCAACAGCTGCTCTTATCCCTCACATTTAACAACACCTTTGTGTGTGTGTGTCTTTATTTTATTCCTGCAGGATCTGCTAGACCTGCTGCACACTCCATGTGAGAGATTTACTCTGTCAGACAACAGATGTTTTTCATTGTCTATTTCCATGTGTTTTATTTAAAAAAAAAAAAAAAAAATCTATTGCATTTTTTTATTTTTATGTGTGCATTAAATCATGCACAATAAGTCCAAAAACACAATGACTTTTTTTTTTATATTAATTACAAAAACAATAAAAACTAAAATCAGTCTAAAAGTGCAAAATTTATGTATCACAATGTTATAATGTACAGTATGAAAAATGGAAATTCATTTAGTAAATTGTCAAAGATTGCATCTAACAGTAAGATCAACTTTCTGTTTGTTAGATGTTGGCAAAGCTAATCTAAATGTAAAAAGATAAATATTAAATATTTACAGAGCCCTGTACATGACGTGGACCTTATTTGACTCATTAAAATGCAAATCAATTTATAACTTTTTTGAAATGCATTTTTCTGGATTTTTTTGTTGTTATTCTGTCTCTCACTGTTCAAATAAACCTACCATTAAAATTATAGACTGATCATTTCTTTGTCAGTGGGCAAACGTACAAAATCAGCAGGGGATCAAATAATTTTTTTCCCCACTGTATCTGAAAACACTATAGTGCATTGAAACACACGAAGAACAACCAATTTAAATGGTTGTAATTTGAATTATACTATTAAACTAATTTAAAATATTACAAAAGTAATTAACTTATTTAATGTATTTTTTGATAATTATAACTTTATAATTTCTATTTAAAGTATTTTAATAATTTTTTATATTTTCTTAGAAAGTGAGAAATGTGTAGCTTAACATTTAGACAATACAAAACATTTGTGACTATCTTGACTGCAAATGAACTAATATATAATACAATACTATAATATATATAGTAATTATAATATAACTTAATTACTACAAAATAATACTAAAAAATAATATATAATAATAATAATAGAAATACTGATAATAAGAAACAAAATAATAATAAGAAACAAAATAACAAATTACATTAATTACTATAATATATAATATACATCTAATCATTTATATAATATATAATAATTACTACAAAATAATCTACAAAAACAATATAATAGTAACACTAATAAGAAGAAAAAAAATACAATAATATTAAATAAAATAGTCAAATAAATTTATATATATATATATATATATATATATATATTATTACTATTATTATTAAGTATAATGATTATTACGTTGTCAAAATACATAAATTAATTAAAATTCAGTTTTGGATATTAATTATCAGACAGCTGCACAAATCATCTGTCAATTATGAAAGAAACAATTAAACAATTTCTAATTATGAATATCTTTAATTATACTTATACATAATTGTAAGCCATTGGCTTCATGTAAAGGGAGATGTAGGAAATTCTGTATTAAGTATTCCCTTACATGATGCCTCTTGTGATTATTTAATGAATTATTGCACTCAGTATTCACATTATATAGAATTAATTTGCTTTTAATCTCCATTAATTTGGCCTTGTGGTGTGTTTGTTTCTGAACCATTTAAACCACTGATGCGTTGTTTACAGTTATGATGTATCTGATATCTCTTTCACATGACGTCTCTTTTTTTTATTCTCACAACGGTTTGGAGATGTTCATCTATCGATTGCCCGGCGTAATAGAGTGCTAACAGCTCAGCGTGATGAAGACTGAAATAAGATAAAGCCTCACCGAATGGGCTTTCACTCTATCACAGGATGAGTAATGTCTTTTCAACAGCACAGCTACTCCTACACACAAGCAGACCCATGAACTAATGCTGGCCACACCACAAATGAGGCCGGTTTTCATCCAGTGGTGATGTGTCAGTTACTCGGTTGCCAAGGATTATTAATGACTACTTTTCATGATGTGTGAAGGTTCAAACGGAGTACGTGACCTGACTTGACACCACTTTGTTTCAGCATCCAATCAAACATCAGAGTTCATGATGACAGAAATTGTATTAATGTAAACTGAATTTGCATTTCCAGCATGTGGTGGACGCAGCCCTCATAGCCACGTTCGTCCTGATCACAGCTGCATCTATGAGGTGAACACTGTCCTGTCGTGTGCGTGTGTGTAGGAGTTGAATGAGATGTTCTGGCTGTCTCAGTCTCCATCATCCATAGAAAAACCAAATCAGCCTCAACGCGCCGGCGTGTCTTTGGGCTGTGTGCGCCGATATGAGTCAGAGTGTTTTTGTGTCCCTTTTTGTACAGAGAGGCACAGTTAAATCTAAAATTTTCAAAGAGTCAGGGCAATATCAGCTGTATCTGAAAAGTGTGATTGTGAATATTTTAAATGAAAGCTACCAGAGCGAGTGTTACAGTGATCTTATTGCTTTTATGAGATGTCGTCATCACCAATATGATAAAAAAAAGTCCAATATTAAGTTATGGCCAATAACCGATAAATGGGGAATGTTAAAATTCTATACTGTTTTGTCTGAACACATTGTAATCCTTAAAACGACTTATTTCAGTAATCGCAAATTAATCACACATCAGTTTGGGCTGAGAAATGACCACCCAAAAGATAATTTAAATTCATTATTGTGTTAAATGAGAAAAGTATCGATTGGAAATTACAGGAAAGTAGCTTGATATTCTGATTCAACATAGAATTTATTACACTTAGGTCTACAATGTGGCTATGAAATTTTTAGAAACTAAAGTGGCAATTGTGTATATTCACACAGATTGTTCATAGGTGACATGAATGCATTTACACTGCAATTAGAATTGCATATGCTATGAGATTATTGTTTTTTTTTAATTGAATATTGAAAAAAATTTTAATGAAAAAACTGCCAGTAGGTGGTGGCAAGTCATTTAGGAAGGGAAAGGAAAGGGAAGTGGTGTGCGGCCAAGTATGGTGACCCATAATCGGAATTTGTCCTCTGCATTTAACCCATCCAAGTGCATGCACACAGTAGTGAACACACACCCAGAGCAGTGTCATTTAGTCATTCATTCAACCATTTGTTCAAACGTCTGATTCATTTAGAAATAAAGCAAGTGATTGTCTTTATGAATGGGTCACTGGATCGTTAGCTCACTTGATTATTTTAAAAACATAGATTCATTCACTAATGAAACACCACTGTGACAAACACATAGATTAGCATTTTTTGCCCTCTAGAATTTTAGTGGCATATAACTGCATTCTAATAAGCTGCATCACCCAGTCATCATTACGTACATCATTCATGCATCATGTTCATCATTAAGAATATGTGCACAATATCGGTTATCAGCCGATTTACAGTTTTTTTTTTTTTTAATTACTTTATGTATTTCAATAAATATAAAATTTTTCTTTATTAAATAAAAAAATATTGAATAAATTAATAAACAAAAGTCTAATTATTACTCAGAAACTGATATCTTACCGATATATTGTGAATCCCTACAATTAAAGATACTAACGGACTGTGAGGTGGCAGGATGTGTATTCATATTTTACAACAGAAGAAAGTGGCATATCTATGGATGCCCGTTTCCGCCACTGAATAAAAATAAAAAAGGTAATTGTGAGTTTTTATCTCACAATTCAGATGTTTTTTCTCGCAATTGCGAGTTTACATCTCGCAATTCTGACTTTTTCTCAGAAGTGTGAGATATAAACTTGCAATTGCAAGTTATAAAGTCAATTGCGTGATATAAACTCACAATTCTGACTTTTTCTCAGAATTGCGTGATATCAACTCACAATTGTGAGAAATAAAGTCAGAATTGAGACTTGCAATTCTGACACTTTTCTCGCAATGCTAAATTTTTTTTTCTCTGAATTGTGAAATATAAACTCACAATTGCAAATTATAAAGTCCAGTTTCCGGGGGGGAAGACTGCTGATGTGTTCTCAGAATTGTGAGTTTATATCTCACAATTACAACTTAATAACTTCCATTTGCATGTTATAAAGTTTATAACTCACAATTGCAAGTTTATATCATGCAATTCTGACAAAAAAAGTCAGAATTACAAGTTTGCATCACGCAATTCTGAGAAAAAAGAATTGAGATATGTAAACACGCAATTGCAAGAAAAGACAGAATTGTGAGAGAAAGTCGCAATTACATTTTTTTTTTTTTTACTCGGAGGCAGCGACGGACTTACATACCTATCGAATAAGACAAACCCAATAAGAACTGTATCTGTTTTATGTTGATACTTTTATGATGAGATTTTATCATGCTGTGTTTGTGACTTCGACAATTTAAATGTCCCATTTTACAGTTTTGTCCCTCTTGTCTCTTTGCCTGTCCTCTAGGGAGTGACATACTGTGGCGAGAGCTCAGCCAGTAGCCTGACAATGGCCAACGTACCCTGGCACGAGGAGGTCGTCTACTTCGTGCAGCAGCTTGCCAACCTGCTCCCAGACTATGAAATTGCCTGCGAACACGAGCACTCCAACTGTCTGTTACTCGCACACCACAAGGTAACCCTGAACAGACATGCTGTTCATAGCTGCTGTTCTACTCCTGCACTGCATTCGTAGAAACGGAGCTCATACTGTAATTTCCTTTTTCCGACTTAAACCACTTAAAGCTGTTACAAATAAAGACTCCACTGCCATTTCTGTAAATGTCATTGAAAAAGTGTTGATATGGGCACTTGCATTAAACTGCCATTCAGGTGAAGGGTTAAACCTTCCTTCCTGCATTTTTATGCTGTCTCCTGACACAGCGCTAGTCATTCTTACAGCTACACTTGTTTTACATTCGTTTCTTGTGACAGCTTCTCTAATGGTTTGCGTGGGCAGTGAGCCCTTACCAGCGCTCTTCTCTCACAAACAAAAAACATATTTATGTGCAAGTGTTATATGGTGCTTCAGTATCCTTTTATGATTTGCTGTTTGTATTCTGAAATCAAGTACCATACATTTCTGCATGTGATTCTATGGTGAATATTTCCATTCTAACACACAATGGGGTATTTCATTTAGTAAAAAACATAAAGCCTTGTGTGTTTTCCCTGCTTGAAAACATCTGAAAGCAGTCTTTGAGGTGTTGTTTGCTGGTTTTAGAGGGGTTCTGCGGCCAGGCTAGGAAAAAATAATCTGAAGACCTGCTTAGCCTGACTGGGAGACCTGCTTAAACCTGATAAGACTGGCAGAGCATCATCATTTACTCACCCTTATGTCATTCCAAACTGTATGATAATCTGAAGAATGTTTTAGCTGCTTTTGTCGATATTATGAAAAGTGGTAGGGTCCAAAATCTTTAAATGATGAAATGGCTAAGATGGTAACATTAATCAGTACAGTTCGACTTTTGAAGTGACACAACCACTTTGTATGATGAACAAATCGAAATACACATTCATACACAGATTTACCCTGCGTTCCATTTGGAAGGGCTCATCCCTATGCCCTAATCCCTTCAAAGGATTTACCCTCCAGAGTGAGAGCTTCGAAGGGTTGAAGGGTGTAGGGGACCAAACAACTGTTTCTTGAAGTGCCCTTCTGTGTCATCATCCCGTGCTCACACAGAGGCGCCGTCATCATGGAAAGAATCTGTGCAAAGGATCATGGGAGCCCGAAGTCTCCATCAGTTGTACCCTTCGAAATCCTTCATTCCGAAGGGCCCTTTGATGTGGCTAGTTTTGAGCACTTCGGTTTGGAAAGACCCTTCAATATGGCGGCCATGATTGTTTTCACTCCGAAGTGCCCTTCGGAAGGCGATATATCCCGTTTGGAACGCACTGCCAATCAAATATGGGTACGTTTTCTTTTAATAATCGCTGGCAACAAGCCATATACTCAAGATGCAGGATAGGACACTCATCTTTTACTCTATTGATACCCTTGGCAATGTTTTAAACCAAGTTGATTCAAATTTAGCTTTAGATTTTTTTTTTTTTGGGGGGGGGGAAATGGGTCTTTTAGTTAAATACGTTTAGTTGTGTTACCACAAGTATGGTTTTCTCTATGAAAATAAATAAGAAGCTAGCATCAAACAAGCAGACATATTTGTCAAACATCAAACCTCATTGATTCTTGCACATTATGTGAACAAATGTCATAAGGTGTGATCGGTAGGCAAGGTTTGATGTTAGTACATGGAGTTATTTAACACAACCTTTATGTCCTTTTTGGAGTATGAAAGTTTTGGACCCCATTGACTTTCACTATATAGAATAACAAATATATACTTCAAAATATCTTCTTTTATGAGGGTATAAAGAGGTAAAATATCTTTCATTGGTGTTACATGAGGGTAAGTAAATTACAGAATTTTTATTTTCTGGTGAACTATTGCTTTAAGATCTTTTTCATTCTTTATCATTCTTCTTTTATCATTTGGATTATGAAACCATCTTTCACTCCATATCTGACCCAGTTAACTCCATATTGTGCTTTGAAATACTGTTATGGAGCAATTCTAATTTTACATTGTTTTTGACATTCCTCGTGAACTCTTTTTTTCTTGCAGTAATGTCTAATACTGCCCCAGATCTCTCTTGTCCTCTCATTTCCATGCTGTTTACTTCCTTTTGCTGAACATGTTCTTCACTTGATTTCTAAATATCCCATTAATTCATTCAGCTTCCTTTTTTCGCGAGGAGAGCACTCTTACGTGCAATATGGGACTGTAACTGCATGTGTCCACCCATTTGCATCCTTTAAAACCCCTCCATTCATTTCCCCATTCATGCCTCATCATGCAGAGCTACAAACACGACGGCTGTAAATGAGCTGCAGTATTGGAGAGTCGTAGTCATTGTGAGTGCCCAGAGCAACCTCCACTCAAGCCCACACAGGCATGAGAAGGTGCTCGGTCCTCCACTGCCTTACCATCAAGTGTTTGGAAACAAGGCGAAGAGGTTTGTTGGTGGGCAGCTTAGGAGCCTGGATGCGAGACCTATGAAGATAGAGTGCCAATACAGTAATAACGGCAACAAAAGATTAATGAAGGACTTTTCACAGGCGTGTGGTTTGTTGGACGAAGATTTTACAGCGCTTCAGCCTCCTCACGCCATTATGAACCAATTAATATGGTTAAATGCATGATGTCACTCCTTGTGGGTGGAGCTGCATCTCATGATTCACTGAGGAAGATACTTTAGGGTGTAATGTGAAAACTTCAAACGCAAACCCCCATTTTATCCAAATTAATCCTGACTTCTTTGCAGTCTTCGGCAGTCATACCGTCTTGCTTCTGAAATTCAAATGACACACTGATAAAGCCAGTCCCCAGCACTCAAGCACCGAGCTGCTTTGCCTTCCTCTGCAAGGTTTTTTCCCCACCCTGCCATGTTTAAAACTCTTTGCATGCACCTATGACAGAGTCTAAACAAAAGGCATTGGTGCAGTGTGAAAAATTCATTCCTCCACACTTCTAACTACTGGGACTACCTGCTCTTGGTTTCTGTTGGCTCAGCGTGAACTCACAGTGCTAAAAAGGCCCATTGTTCCTGTAATAAACCAGGTACCATTGGACTGGGAAGGCCACAAGCAGTATTTCGATGCATTGACTTTGTTATGCCACGTGCGTTTCTTATTTCAGGGTGCAAACATTCGCCCTTTATCCTTGATTGTTCTTGGAGGTAAGACCCTCTGAATGGCAGATTTTAATCTTACTGTGTGGAACTGACAGCTTATATTCTCATAAAGTTGGTAACTCGTCCTCCTTAGCTCTTCTATCTCTCCCATGCTCAGGCAGAGGAAGGAAGGAAATTAAAGCATCTTAAGCAGAAGTTAACGAGGATTTAAATCCATCAAGTGTTTTATAAGTAGAAGAAGCTTAATTTTCTAAAGTAATACCCAAGCTGATGTTCTGGTCAGTGAATGCTGAATCTGTGAATAGCATAATGAATCTGTGAGTCTTTTGGGATATTTTCTCCTTTTTCTCTCATCTAATATTTCTGAAAATGTGTACATTTCTATTTCAGCAAACAGAACAGTTTAGTTGTTCTTGTTTCATAACAAACTGTGCAGAGCAAGGATGAAAATGTCCCTAAATTTAATATTCAGGTTTGCTTTCAGCCCTAAGTATGAGCAATAGTAATGAGATGTTTGCCTTAGCAAGCACTACTAATAAAGATATGCTTGTGGCGTGGTACATTTTTAAGAAAGCCTTAGCTGGCATATGAACATTAGTTAATTTAGCAAGCAGACACCCATTCTAAACTTTGAGTCCCAGTAGTCTCTGGCGTAACTACTCAGACTGTAGGAAGCTGCAGCACCGTACAGACAAGACCATCATTAAATTTTGAGGGATGTTTATAGTGTTTTAGGAATGAAGAAGAAGGACTGCGTCTGTTTGGGTTGTGGTCCCAATACACATTTGCCTTAGTGACTTCTGTGTTTAGTGCTCCAGTTAACTGTGCAGAAACAATTTTACAAATGAAACAAACATAAAATGTACTCTCTCAATAGCATGACCATCCTGTTGGCATGGCAGATGTGGATAGTTTTTGCCTCTGAAAATAAAGGGCTGCCAGTTTCCCTCTCTCTTATGGCATCTAAAGTTATTCATAGCATCATTTTGTCTTCATTTGGACTCTCATAAGGAAGCTATTCTGAAACTATAAACATAGTTAAGAGAAATTCATAATTCTTATCGTTCTCATTATATATGATACTTATCTTAATTTTGCAAACAAATGGATATTGATTAAGGTTGCTTCACAAATTGGTACCGTATTAATTATATCTTATCAAACATTTTTACGTGTTTGTCGATGTTTTGTTATTACTATTTTACAATTTGTCACCTGAAAATTTTTAGCAAAGATCCTTATTTGAATATGGGTTTTTGTTGTGATACATAAATAATGTTTGTTTAGCGATTGACTTTGGCACTGGAAGACCCGGTTTGTTGTTGTTGTTTTTTTCATTAAATTGAGCAGTCCTTTTGAAAATTAACTGGACTTCCCAACACAATTTGGGAGAGAGATGAGTGATTTGGATTATTGCTCAGTCACCTTGCTCAGTTGTTACAGATCATCCAGTAACGTGCTATTTTGGATTGCTGAAAACACTTGCAGCAGAACATAATGTGAAAGTCTTATGGGAGAATGCTGAGCCAAACTGCATGTGTGTGATTAGGCAAGGACGGAAGAGATTTACCCAGCGCGGATTGGGGATACTATCTTGGCCTGGAGAGATGAGTTGGGCCCCATGGGAGCCTTCATCTTCTGACTGCTGAGTATCTGTGAGAAGGCTATGGAGTGATTCACCTCAGCAAATTACTTAGTAATGAAAACATGCAGCTAAGGAAGACTGTTCTCCAGAGAATGCAAACTGCTTAAGGCCTTACAGACTGACTGCAGAGATAGCTTTTGAGGCTGCCTCTAGGAAGCTTCAGGTAAGCAGCTAAACAGAGGTAATATGACACAAGGACAAAGATCACATACTTGGCACTGCACTAAGAGGAAGTGGTGGCCTTGGCATTTTCAGTAGTGGGAAGGTATGTTTGCTTCTCAGTTGTGACCAGGTTGTCTTTGAAGCAGCGGCCAGCTTTCAGCAAGTTGGACAGTGGTTGTTTTCAAGAGAGCCTGCGGTGGTCTGATCCACTCTTGACAACTTTGTTAGCTTGGACAGAGCTTTTCAGGAACTGTCCAAACAACAACTTTGCAGCAGCTAAGACTTCTTATTCCAAGTTCTGTTCTGGTTCCTCAAGTCTTGACTTGAAAGCATGCTTCCCTTGAAAGAGTTATTCTTTCTTTCTTTCAAGACTTGACTTTTACTTTGAAATGCTTTTCCCTGGACCCTAGTCTCCAGCAACCCAATCAGGCACATCGGCAATGTCCTCAGAGCAAAATATACTACAGCTGAATTGATTTTGTGTCAATGAGGAGGTCTTGAAAATAAAGAGCATGTTGAGAGATGGGAGGAACAGGAGCCTGGCGCCTATAGCTGATTGCATCACCATGCTGAGCATGGGTCACAGTACAGCATCTCATCAGTGCAGTGTGAAATGTAATCAGTGCAGCTCCCCACTAGGACTCTTTACGCCTGTGTGTCGGAGAATGGTTTAAAGGTGCTGATGGAAATTGATTAAATGTATAGGGTGGGAAAACAAGCAGAACTAAGCTGTGCCTACACCGTGACATAGAACCAAAGCTTGAGAGTCGAGATTGGGTAAGATTGATTGAAACACAAGGTATGCTCAAAAGGTCTGGATGGAGACCACAGGTCCTGCATCTCAACTCGATGTGCAAGTTTGTGAGTTATACTTTTAGCACATCACGAGCTGCACCCCAAATGACATTCTTGATGTGGACCCTGCCACCTTCTACACTTGTCTTGAAGATTGCAGGGTGTCCCGTTTGATATCTTTTGATTCTGAAGAGTGCCTAGTTTGCAGCTTCACTCTTGAGGTACTGGCATTTCAAGTATGAACTTGAAAAAGGAGTTCAAGGATTGAGGGTGTCATTTGGGACTGTGTCATTAAAGACTACGAACTCTGTACCCCGAAAGCAACTTCCTTTGGCTTCTTCCTCTGATTTGCACCTGCCTTGGTGTTTAGTATCAGAGCTTTGCCCAGCTGGCAGTGTACATGCTTGGAAAACACCATCAGACCTCATTAGTCAATGTGAACACCTGTCAGGCAGGGAGACTCTGTCCAATCTTCACCTATGTGTCTGTTTTTTGTTATTTATCACAGTGCTCTATCACCTGCTGTCTTTCTTACCTCTTTTCTTTCCTGTGTGTCTGCAGTTCAAAGTCGACGGGGAGTGGTGGACGTGGATTGACTACGAACGCTTCCAGGAGCTCATTCTGGAATACGAGGAGACCGGAGGCACCAAGAGCTTCTCAGCGATGGACTATATGGCCAAGACACCCAGCTGGGCTATTTTTGGGGCCCGAGAGAGGGGATTCGACCCCTCAGACACACGCTTCCAGAGAAAGAATAAGACCAAAGATATATCAGGGTGCTGATGTTACTTTTGCCTTCCAACTTTAAGTCTGTAGGGGAATTTGTATTTTTAATGAATGGAATAGATGACCTGATTGACTGTATCCATAGATTAAGATTTTTCTTTTTATTATTTTTGCCAAGGCTCAGTTTGCTCTCCAAGACTTGTCTTAGGGATGAAATTCTGGTTAGCATTTACTTACTGATACTTGATAACTATTTTTTCATGCTGTTTTAATGAATGTTAGCTGCTGTTTTTAGTTATGATCACAGTAATAAAGAATTTCATTTCCAAGTCCTGTTCATTCACGCTCTGGATCTAATAGCTCTGGTAAGAAAACCATCAGCAGGATAGACCGGAAGAACAAGTGACTTGAATTTAAGGCTTGATTTACTCATACCACCTTAGGGCCTAAATTTAGAGCGCACAAGAGGAAAGAACTGCAAAAGAAAATATCACTATAGTTAGCTACGTTAATAACATGTCACCTCAAACTGTGATTTGTGCGTTCTTTTAGACGTTTAGAGGGCAGAGGAGTCAGATGGGACTTTGAATGGAGCAGTTCTTATGGATTGGCCCATGATACAGCTGAAAGCTATTTGGAATCAGAACTGCCCCATAAATATCTCTGTAATAACCACTCAAGACACTGAAATGTGAAATTGCAGTTCTTTCCTTTTGCATTGTCGTCTTGTTTTTTTGTCTTGGGTATTTCTGCACAACGTTGACGGATTACATCAAGTCAAATGTCACTGCAGATTTTTGTTTTTGTTTGTATTATTTTGTCATTCTTTGCATTTTTTTGTTTTGCAAAATGTTGTAATTGTTGTGCTTAATTGGGTTACACTGATATTGTGAATACACCCAAAAAGTATCTCCAAACTGCATTTGTTTTTCATGTACATGCAGGTGCGTTGCAAATGAAATTGAGTTTTGTTGTAGCTGCTATCTTGGCGTCTTATTATTAAAACTGTCTTTTATGGTGTTCTACAGAAGCTTGAATGTTATTGTAAGAGATGGGAATGTGCTTGATGCTGAGTGAACTAGGTCACAGCCGTTTCACTGCTCTGCGACTGAATGAAGCGGTCTTGAGTGACGGATGAGAGGCGTAATATTAAGACCAGACACAGAGTTCCCCGCTTTCTGTCCCTCTGTTCAAAGTATGCTACATTCATCTGAAGTCAAATTGGGATATTCTTATTTTATTTGCACTTATAAATGTGCTCCATTATATAAATGTGCAAATATTTTTTCTCAGCTCCACACTTTTATGACACTTTGATGTAATGCATGGCTATTATGGCTAACAATAGCTTCAATCCTATTCTTTAAGTTCACAATGACTTCTCCTGTCTCTGGATTCTGACAAGTTAGCAAAAGTTGGAGTCCACTGAGAGCACTTACAGCTGAAAGTTCACCGGATTTATCGGAATGTTTAAACTACAGCCTTTAAAGTCCCTTGTCTCCTAGTTGTTTAAACATAACAGAAACAGAGAGATGTGTAATGGTCTGTGACAAGTGACAGAAAAGCTATTTCACAACGCTGTGAAAAGGTGCCGTGCTGATCTAGGCTAATGTGGCACACTGTCTTCCTCATGCATTTCAGTCAATTTAGCCACCCGAAGGGAATTCACCACCCAAATACGCTCTTTTTGTAGTCCATGAGGGCATTTTATTCTGAATTTAATTGGGTTATTTCTGTGAAGTTGTCTGACTTTTGCAACATCATATATAAAAGATGGCTTGATTTGGATGCTTTTTCCTTTGACAGGTAGTAATGCCATGAAAATGAGTACATTTTTGACAAGTCAGGTTCAGAGAGTGAAGGACTGGACTGTCACCCCTTCTTACTGTTCATCAGGTAATGTCCTATGTTTTTTATTTTTTAATTATATTTTATATTGTATGTTATGTTGGAAGTGCTTTTTAGGTTTCATTTAAAGGCAGTGTTTAAAGAATAGCGTATTCTTTTCAGTACTGTATACTGTGTGCTGTATGGATATAGTACACAATTTTTTGTGGAATTGACCCTTTGCAGGGACCCTTGATTGACAGGTGATCTGACCAATAACACCGAATTCGCTATTTTGTCTGACAAAAACAAGTCAGACAGGAGAGTAGATTAGCATCTCACGTTTACACAAAATGCGCAAATTGGTGGGCAGGGCTAAACAGGCAGCTATGTAGAAGCAGGCGTTGATCTTCTGCGGAGGCGGTGCTTATCCATACTATTCATAGAGTGGTACATTCCACAAGCTGTCGTTTTGGTAGGCTGGCTTCAATATAAGCTGTTTTTAGACTAACGAGAAGTTTTGAGTTCTGAATCTTGCAGGATGTTTTTATAGTACAATGATCTCTTATGTCAAAAGATCAAGGGAATTTTAGTTTCTCAGTTCATGACCCCTTTAAGTAAAAATGAAAAGACGATCGGTTCACTTTCCACTTGAACTGAGGCACTGCAGTTATCTGTCACAACTCATGACACATTAAAGAGCCACAAAGCAGTATTTATTGTTTGAATTTCTTTAAAAAATGACCACATAAAAGCTAAAAAAAAAAGGGGGGGGGGGGGGTTGTGCTCTGTGCCCTTCCCAGTAGAAATCGCCCTCTGCGTTCTCTTTAGTAGAAATCGCACTCTGCACCTTTCCTGGCAGAAATGACGTTCCCCTCAGTATAAATCGCGTTCCTCCCCTCAGGGGGCCCCCTCCTTCATCAGGCCCTTGGAATCGTCCTACCCCCCCCCATTCCCCGCCTCTTTGATCCTCAATGTATTTTTAACTGCATGAGGACATGATGTGTGGCGTGAAAGCGCCATGGCTTGACGGGTCTTTGCGGATGTTCAAATTGTATATGGTGGAATTTGAAATTATTCAAGTACATGTTCTTTCTAATGTGCCTAAACAAATGTTTAATTTCTCGCAGTGTCTATCTCAGCCTCCGTTACTAATGGATTTCCCCGTCATGAGTTCTCTCAGCTATGCCACCCTAAACCTCAGTCCCTCAAATAGGTTTCAAAGGGCGAGGGATAAGAGACAAGCTGTACTGGAACAGCATGAGCCTCCAGTCTCATTACCTCAGTCTCTGCTTCTGTTTTAAGCCTCCAGTCCTACTGTCCACTGAACGTTTTTAAGAATCCTTTGCGTAATGGGAGAAAATATATATATATATATATATATATATATATATACGGACAGTAGGCTTAGCAAGAGCAGAGAAAATGGCTTTAAGCTGACATTGTGTTTTGATGTGTTGTCATAACAAGTGGATTGACAATTCAGTTGACAGCTCAAAGGCACATGGAAGATCTGAGACACAAATTCAAGGGCTTTGTGGCCCTTTCATCAGATTTCAACACTTTGGCTTGTCATTGGAACTTGTTTTCAAGTGAAAATGTTTCATAGGATGTGCCACAGCTTTGATTGTCTCACAGACGTGCACACTAAATGTCTTGCACTTCAACAATCTGGATCTTTTTGGTCCCAGAATAGTCAGACATTTAAAAGATGAAAGGAAAACAAGCAGTGTTTTTTAAAGGCTTTTTACTTGTTTTAGTCAGTCCTTGTCCTTTGTCTTTTTCCTTGAATATGGCAAAGAAATATTGTCTAATTGCCTCCTCATATAACTATATAATATCACAACTATGATGTCTGTGTCCCTACAGTATTTTAAATGTTTATTGCATTCCTGCTTTTTTTACAATCATAATATTTTCTCCTACAGTATAATTGATTTATCTTATAAAAAAAAAAAAAATGTTAACATGGTTATACACCGTTGCCATCAGTGATTTCGTCGACTAAACAAGCTTGTTTTGTTGTGTGTACTAGTAATAGTTAACGGTTGGGTCTAGGGATTGGACTGTTTGACAAAAGATGCTGATCCAGGAACATGTCCTACTTGGCAGAATCATGGCCATCACCGCTGCTTCTCTACCTTTCTCTGAATCCAACACTAACCCACTGCCTTAACAACTGAGGTGGTCAGGAGCCAATGGTAGCTCTGTTTAGTGGCTTAGAGGCAAAAAGCTCTGGGCTTCTTGTCAAACAGACAGATTTTGCTGGAGCTGTCGCCAAACTGAGCTATCCTCTGCCAAAAAGGAAGTTGCTTAAAATGACAGCAACAGCTCGCAAAGCTCTCACCTACTACAAATTCGCTCTGAGATGCAAGTGGAAACCCTAACAGAATATGCTTCTGTTCACTTTCTTACAGAATATTAAATTCATCTTCATAACTGCTGCTTTTAAAGGGATGGTTCACCCAAAAATGAAAATTTACTCACCCTCAAGCCGTCTTAGGTGTATATGACTTTCTTCTCTCAGACAAATACAATCTGAGTTATATTAAAAAATGTCCTGGCTCTACCAAGCTTTATAATGGCAGTAAATGTGGGTTGAGATTTTGAAGCCCAAAAAAGTGCTCCACATGGCTCTGTGGGGTTAATAAAGGACTTCTGAAGCGAAGCATTGTATTTGTGTAAAAAAAAAAAAAAATGTAAAAAAAAAAATCCCTGTTTAAAGGGGACATTGGATGCAAAATTCACTTTTACATGGTGTATGTGTGTTGGCAGTGTGTGTAACCACACTATAATGATAAAAATCCACCCAGTGCTTTTTTTTTTAAATCCCCACAAATCATAAGAACTTTCTCAGATCAAGCCGTTCACAGATTCTTGGCAAAGTGACGTAACTTTGACCTACCTAAATGCGTTTGTTTGCAGGAATCATTTTACACCAGACTGCTTTGTAAATGAAGGTCAGTACAAAGCAGGTTGTGCTAAAAGGTTGTTCCTGAAGCATGGATGGTAGCTTGACCACCAGAAAAAAGTATGTTTTTTTTTAATGAATCTTTGCAAATTCACTTTTCTAATAAAGTGGTAGTTAGCAAGTTCCACGATTAATGCGGCTAAAGTTAACAGTCTCACACTGTGTCTACACCAGCTGCAAGAAGCGCAGCCCGAAAAAATACTGTAGAACTCATTATATTCTTTGATGCTGTCTACATGGATGCAGCGCGATATGACACGACAAATCCCTGACAGTAAACTGCTGCCTCATTCTATTTATGAGTACTGACACAAAGTTCAAATGATTTGCAACGGTCGCTTTGGCGCGGCCACCACACTACATTAAGGTTGCCATTGTAGAGGGTTTATAAAGGTGTTTGTTTAACAATTTTAAATTGTTTTTGAGCACTTATAACTCCATGAAAAGAATGGTGACTTGAACGGAAGAGAGGGGCGGGGTGAGCGCAGCTTATTAGCATTTAAAGGGACATACACCGAAACGGGTCGCTGTGAACAGAGCTGTTTTTGACACGGTATAAAAGTGTTGTTTTACACTACCATTGAGAAATTTTAACCAAAGTATGTTCTCCACCTTATTTTTCCCGTAAGAGCGGGTGTGGCCATTTGTAAGTTTAATTTGTCTGGCTTCCGGTGTAATTCGCATCTAGCTATTTTTAGATGTACAAAACAGCTTGTTTTGCTGCTTGATATTGCAAATTGGAGTGTCTTACCATGTTATTTTAATGTATTATCTTAATTATGAACACACTGGTTTGTAGTGCAAATAGTTTTACCGTTTACTGCACATTGTTATTCTTCTCGTTATTTCCCTATAGTGGCTAATGAACCGGAAGTCTCGCACATTCACAGAAAACGGCTTACTTCCACCTTGAAAAATAAGGTGGATAGACTTTTCATGAAGACCCCAAATTATCATACTAACTTGTGGAAAATGGGCAGCCGATATCTCCTTTAAAATTTTCCACTAACTGTCGCGTTCTGGGGAGTGGTGTTCCAGCGGATGACGTAGGCGTAGTGTAACCTCGTAGTCTCGCGAGAACCAAGTTTTGTTTACAGCAAAGGAAAATCAGTCTCCTCTTGGCTTATATCAAAATCCTCAGAGATGTTCTTCACAAATCTTAATTTTGTACTTCTAATTCGTGACCAGTGTTTTGTTTTGCTCTCTCCTCTGTGTTTCCGTATTCGTCGCTGCGCTTGCCTGCATCCTATGTTATCCGCTGAAACGCCACGCTCTCGTGAATGTTAATACGACAGTTAGCAGGAGCTAGAGATTACGTTTTATAAAGTTTTAAAAATGGATTTCACTTCAGAAGGCATTTCTTAACCCCCCGGAGCGGTATGGAGCACTTTTTATGATGGATGGATGCACTTTTTTTGGCCTTCAAAATCTCGACCCCCGTTCACTGCCTTTATAAAGCTTGGAAGAACCAGGACATTTTTAACGTAAATCCGATTGTATTTGTCTGAAAGAAGAAAGTCATATACACCTAGGATGTCTTGAGGGTGAGTAAATGATGGGGTAATTTTAATTTTTGAGTGAACTATCCCTTTAATTCTCATTGTTTGCTTTCTGTAAAAACAACATCAATACCATGATAGGAGAATCATCTCTACTAATTCCCTTATTAACTGATGTGAGTCAATTAACTTCACGGCTGCAAGGAACGCAGTTTTGTCTGGTATATGGATGTTTCTTTGCTGAAAGATTTGCATTTTAATTAAAAATCAACTTCATATATTTATCACACGAAGTGAATCACAATGTATTCCACATATTGCACATATTCCACCTTAATGCCCATAAGCAAAATGCTAAGTGAATACATGAATAGATGTCAGGGATCCATTACTGGTCCATAGGTTAATTATATGGCAACCTCTGGTCTTCTTGCCATCACAGGGGTCCTGACCGGTGAAAGATGTCTAATAATATATGTGAATGACTAAGGAGGATATATACAACATCACTGCCTGTGCACACTGCAAAAAATGGCCTGCAGGCACAAGGCCAGCTCACAGCCCTTAGTCATGAAACAGCATAAACAAGAGCAGTCTTATAACGAAATCAAAACTATTATGGTGCTACTGTTTTGTTCCGTAGTGTTCTGGTCTGTTTTTTGTTCTGTTCTGTTTTGTTTTGTTCTATTTTGTTTTCCTCTGTTTTATTTTTTTAGTTTTTGTTTTGGGTTTTGTTTGTTTTTGTTCTTTTTTTTGTCTAGTTTATTTAGCTTTTTGTTTGTTTTGACTCAACATGGATATTTGGACTTGGTTCTTTGGCAATGCAGTATTTATTTTTATTACATTCTTTGAAGTACTTCAGCGTAAATACATGAATATGATAATATCCAGAATGAACCTGCTAACCTCTGGATAACTTAAGCAGTGCTTAATGTTTGAAGTTTTCTCACACTCTCTGCTTATGGTTTCATTCCCTTTCTCAAGATGTTGCTGAGACAGAGATTGCGATGTTTGATGTTGATTACAGACCTTGTGTGGAGATTGCCATCTTTTCACAGCACCTTGGAATCCTTAAAGGAACAGTTCAATACGGTTACAGTGATTCTCAAGTTAACTGCTCACGAGAGGCAGAGATTATCAGTGAGTAACTTGGTCTGTTACACAAATCTATTGTATGATTTGAGAGCATTTGGAATATAGATGTATAAGGTCATGTGGAGTGCTTTTAACTTTTTTTATGCTGCTTTTGTGGCCCTTTGGAAGCTTAAAAGCCTCAGTCTCTGCTCACTGTAATTGCATGGATTGACCAGACTTCAGGGTTTCTCCTTTTGTACTCCACAGAAGAGTGAAGTCAAAAAAGTGAGTAAATAATAACAAGTCTTCATTTTTGGATGAACTGTTTCTTTAGGAACCTCTGAGTATGCTAGCGTTTGGAATTGTAGCTGCTCTTATAGGGCAGAGAGGGACAGCTTGATGCCAGCTGACACAGTGTCACACCTAAATGTGTCCTCATGCGCCACAGGGTCTCTGTCTGTGTGGCTGACTCACACACAGCCTGTCCTGAACAAAATTCTCCACCTCTTGCACCATTATCAGCCTGAATTTTTGTTAATCATCTTGTAGTTGAATTCTTTGTTAAATTCAAATAATTATCCATTTACCTACTTAAATCACAACCTTTGTGTTTAATAAAAAGATATCGGTGTTGCAAACGATGCTAGTGATTATTGGCCTTGATGCTTCTCCCATCCCTAACTCAGTTTTTGGGGTTATTCTGTTAAGATGGCCTTGTTTTAACAAAGATGCAGTGTGTCTTTAACACGTGTTGACACACACAGCGAGAGACCAGTAAAGCCTCAGTGAGCAGAGCGCCAGCTATTAACCAGTGTGTAATGGAGAGCTCAGAGACACACCTGTGTGCCATTTATCTTCTCTTCAGCCCAACACACGCCATATTCCATCCGTACTTCAGACTTCCATCCCTCGCAAATATTTTTATCCCTCAAATCCTTCATAATAATACAATTTCCCTGTGAAAACACAGCATGTTCCACCTGGTTGCCTTTAATTTTTCAAGGTATTAGCTTTGCATCATTTCAAGTGTTGGATTCAGCTGTACTGTCATGAGTTTTGGGTGGTTGTGCATGAACAGTATGAGGAACTATGTCAGTACTGATACATTTAAAGGGATAGTTCATCCAAAAATGAAAATTGTATCATTTACTCATTTTTGGTTCCCATTCAGTTTCATTGTATGGAAAAGAGCAGCATGAACACTCTTCAAAATATCTCCTGTTGTGTTCCTTATTATGTTATGGCACAGTTCTATATATAAAGTTAAATATATAGTATATCCAACTTCTTTTGCAGCGATATTTACTATTTAGCAAATATCAGCAACTTAAATTGTCGCAAAATGTAACTGTATTGCACATATTTAAGTATGTTAATCGCATCCAAAATATAAGATTTTGTTTACATAATGTTTTTGTAGTGTGTATATTTATTATATATAAATATATACACACATACAGCACATATTTAGAAAATATTTACGTGTATTTACATGTATATATTTATATACATATAATTTATATTATATACAAATATATGTAATATATAAACATAACTTTTTTTTCTGAAATATATACATGTGTATATACACAGTGCACACACATACTATATGTAAACAAAAACTTTTATTTTGGATGCGATTAATCGCGATTAATCATTTGACAGCACTACTTAATTTGATTTATTGCCCTAATCTGCAAAATGCGAAGGTATGGAGATATTAAGATATTATGAACATTAACATCATGATTTTCTGTAAAGCTGCTTTGAAACAATGAATGTTGTGAAAAGCGCAATACAAATAATTTACTTGTTCTAAGAAAGAAAATCAGGTGAGAATCAGATGAGAAAATTTGACGTTCATGTTCCTTTGACATGCAGATTTTTGAAAAAAAATAATGGTTGGTCACTGCTGTGTAAAACATGTTATAAGCACACTACTTTTTTGGCTGGATTTGGGCGCTAGCTGGAGCATAGCAGGCTGCCCTACTTAGGCTAATGAGAATGAATGAATTGCTTTTTCATTTCTTTTACACGCTCTGATACAGACTCACTTTGTGAAGCAAAATTGAGAAGAGCGTTAAACCGGATAAAAAGCTTCTCATCACTCTGCAGTTACTACATTTCCAGAGACAGGTAAAAAGCAAGTGTGTTTGGAGCGGCTAATGCTTCAGTAAATCTTCACCGCCGGCCTGTCAGGAATAACATTGTGATTTCCTTATTTCATAACCAGAGTCATTTTTCAGCTCCAATAAACTCTACCTTTAGTTGCAGTTTCACGATTGAGCGGCGTAATATGACAGGTAATCTAGTATTAAAAATGTTCTCTCAGTTTAAGATTATGATATCGCTAAAGTTTAAGCTTCACTTTGGAGAAAGTGCGTTTTTAAAGTGTCATAAATATCAGCCGGTTGTCAGGTTCCTTTTGGGCTTAACTTTGAGGTCAGCTTATCCTGTGCTCCTGTGACTGATGTCTAGAGAAAAATCCCAGCATGCTCCACAAAGTGTGTGTGAGTCACTGATTCAGTCCCTGTGTTGTGAGTCAGCTGGTGGAAGAATTTAGAGGACACTCAGGCCGAGAAATGAGGAGGATTTTAATTATCACATCATTATATCACTGTGTGTGCTGTGTGCGTGAGATCGAGTGAATTGGTTTCTGTTGCATTTTGTTAGTTATGTGGTCCGATGTGATGGGTCATAACTTGCTCAAGATGTTCACTGTGAAGAGGAGCGTGTGAGTTTAGAAATCTTTTGAAAAAATCAATGGATGGCAAAAATTTCTCTGTACTAATTGATTGTTGCATGTCCATTTGTGTTAGCTGTTATTGAGGACTGTAGATGACCATATATGGTGTTTCTGTAGCTTCAAAATAAAGGTTCCCAAAAAAAAATCCCGAAGAATCACTTTGCTTGTTTGTGAGGTAGTAAAGGGATAGTTCACTCATCACCAAGTTGTTCCAAACCTGTATGAGTTTCTTTCTTCTGTTGAGCACAAAAGAAATCATTTTGAAGAATGTTTGGAACCAAAGAGCTGCCGGTAGCCATTGAATTCCATAGAATGTAAAAACATATATGGAAGTCAATGGCTACCGTCAACTATTTGAGCTCAAATTTTCATTTTTGGACGAATTATCCCTTTAAACCCATTAGACTAACTAAATTAAGCTAAATTATAATATATGTTGTTGTTTTAAAATTAAATAATAAGTGAACTTTTTTAATATTATTTTTTAATGATAGACAATGGACAAAGAAGCCTGAGAAAATATAAAATTAAGAGAATGATCTGCCATGTTTTATGTATTTTTTTCTTATTGTTTGATTCTCTTTTTTGTTTTCATTTTATTTTCTTTTATTGCTCCTCATATTACTTTAGTTCGAATTTTTATTCTTTCCTTTTGTTTTTACTATTTTAATTTATATAAGCACTCGTGAACACTGTTTTAAAGTTGACATGAAATGGAAATTCACCCTGTTTATTTTCTAAATGCATGTTATTGATAATATTGTGAATGATTCATCCATGTATGTGTATTTTTTAGTATTTTTTTTTCTCAGTTACCTTAGTTTTCTAACAGTAATTTTTAATCAAGATGTCAATAAATCACAAACTTCTCTCTGTATGCCTGACTTCCCCAATCATTTCGTCTTCATAAACCCTGTCCTTTTCTTATAATCAACTGCGAGTTGTCATTCAGATCTGCCTCTGTTCGGTCAAAAACCGATGGATTTATCCAAGTCGTTTTTGTTATTTCAATAATTCGGTCTCATATATACATCACAATATCTGATTGAAATATCTGTTGCTAGTTCAGTAACATCGTAACCTGAAGCAAAATGTGAATTAATCTTCACTTGTAAACTAGATATTACCTACTAAATCTAGTCAAATTTTATGGTTTGTGAAAAATCTGACTTAGTATTAGAGTGTTTTTCAAGCATGACCATTATAAAGCATCGCAGGCTGACCATTCATTTTATCATGTCTGTGACTCAGAATCATGAAGCCCAATCTTTGATTCATGCTGGTAAACATGATCTCTGTGTGCTCTGATGAATGAGTAGGCTCGCTCCTTTGTCGGTTTTCACAGGGTTGTGAAGGGGGGTTCATATTTTGCTGATTGCTTTGCTCCTTACTGAAATGTTTTCTTGTGTGTTTGTGGTGGTGGTGTTATTTTCTACCCATTTCCTGTTTTTTTTCTTATCAGCACTTAAGTTTCCAGGTTGAGGTGTGTGCTGGCTTTCCTCTTGCACACACACACACACACACACTTGTTTCGCTATCCTTGTGGGGACTCTCATAGGCGTAATGGTTTTTCTGCTGTACAGACCGTATTTTCTATCGCCCTACACCTAAACCTACACCTTACAGGAAACTTTGCATTTTTAGAGTTTCAAAAAAGTTCATTGTGTATGATTTATAAGCTTGTTTACCCGTGGGGACCTCAATTTAGTTCCCCACCATGACACAAGTCCCCATGAGTCTGTGTGTATTCAGGTTTAAGTCCCCACCGGAATATAAAAACAAGTACACACACACACACACACACACACACACACACTCACACACACACACACACACACACACTCACACTCCTTTACAGTTCTGTCCAGGCACAGCTGACTGACAAAGAAAGATTGCTTTAGCCACATAAATTAATATCATTTCACGTTAAATTAAAAAATAAAAATAATACATTTTATTTATATAGCATGCTTTACCTTGAAAACCTGAAGCCTCTGTACTAACCTGAAGTCTTTGGTTACTCGCTGATTGCTGTAAAATGAATGACGAGGCTGGTGCGCATTTCATATTTGTTTGTTCTTCATTCAATTTATATAAATATGATAAGTTGATAGCTTATACTATTTTACCACTGCAGTTTGGTCATTTTAAGATATAGACCTGGGCCCGTATTCTTAAAGATTCTAAGAATCCTTTTAGAGAGCTCCTAATTTAGCTTAAAAATTTCTAACTAGGAGTCTTAGCTTAAAAGTGATTCAAGACCTATCTGAGAGCAACTCTGAGCCAGGAAAAGACAAAAACTTTTATCTTAGTGAGGAGGCGGGGCTGACCCCGTTGCTAGCTATGACACAGTCTTTTGAAGACTGTGATTGGTTGGTTGTTCAAGAAGGAAATAAAAGAGCGCTTTTAAGAGTAGGGTTTATTATTAGCCTTCACTTTGAAATTACAGGCGTAATTTTTCCTGTTTTACCGTACGCACGCACACCCATACACACACACATTATATTCTTTATTTTTTATTTACCATGCTGTCATACTTAACATATTTCATAGGAAATGAACAGCGACACAATAAGGTTCTGAAAGTGCTGTAACAGACCCAAATCATCGCTGCTGCATAGTTGCATTTTTCCACTTGCCAAATATGTTAATGTAGCTAATGTAGTGATTACGTCCATTTCTGGCACTATGGCATTTCTGCGCAGTGTCGGAGATGTTCGGTCACAAACATGATCCCTGCACGATCTAATGTTTATTGTCTTATTAACTCACTGTCATGCATTGTGTGCAACAGATTTCTTCTCCCTCTTCATGTTTCGTCCATTTTCTCCACCGCTAAAGAAACTCTTAAGCCTCTTAAAAGTCCTCATCCTCACTCCTTACAATTTCGGACCTTAAGACCTCTGCGTTCTGAATTATTTTTTTCTTTACTAGGATCTTTTCTTTAAATTTAACAGGAAACACCCACATTTCTAAGAATTTTCTTAGAATTTTGTTACTAGGAGCAACTCTTAGCACTAAGATTTTTCATGAATACGGGCCCAGGACTGTAACCACCTTAAATGTTCAAATATATTTAATGGCCCCGCTGGTATGTATTAACTATAGGCTATACTCTCCGCTCTAAAAAATATCTTTCCTCGTTAATGGCAATTCAAAATGAACCCTTGTATTATTAAAAAGTAGAGTTGATTTTTTACCATTAAAAATTTTTTGTAGGGTGCTTAAAAGCATGAAATGGTCTTATATTTCCCCTATTGAACGTCACAGCTCAGAATGTCACCAGTGAAGGGCTTGAGACTGTGTGCGTTCTTGTTGTCATTCAACAGTCAGCATGGTCATCACATAATTTTCATGTGTTTGCAGAATAATTGGTCACATGATGTTTGCAGGATTAGTACAGGTTACTGTGTATGTGCATGTATATCATATATGCCAAACAATGCCTTATTTCTTTTAATTTTCAAACAATAAAAGTGCCTTTCCCATGTCACTGTCTATCTATCAAATATTATTACTTACAAAGATATTCAGATGGATGGATGGATGGATGAATGGGCTGATTAATGCATGGATGGTGGGTGGGTGATGATGGGTGAATGAATGGGGTGATGGATGGATGGATGGATGGGCTGACTGATGGATAAATGGGTGGATGAATGGGATGAAAGATGGATGGATTTAATTGGCTGATTGATGGATGATTGGGTGGATGGAAGGATGGATGGGTGATGGATAGATGGGTGAATGAATGGGCTGATGGATGAATAGATTGATAGATGGATGTGGAGGTGCGTGGGTGGATGGATGGGCTGATCAATAGATAGGTTGGCTGTTGGATGGATGGATGAATGAATGAATGGGGTGATGATGGATGGATGGATTTAATGGGCTGATTGATGGATGAATGGGTGGATGGAAGGATGGATGGGTGATGGATAGATGGGTGAATGAATGGGCTGATGGATGAATAGACTGATAGATGGATGTGGAGGTGCGTGGGTGGATGGATGGGCTGATCGATAGATTTGGTTGGCTGTTGGATGGATGGATGAATGAATGAATGGGGTGATGATGGATAGATGGATTTAATGGGCTGATTGATGGATGAATGGGTGGATGAAAGGATGGATGGGTAATGGATAGATGGGTGATGGATGGATGGATGGGTGAATGGAAGGATGGATAGGTGATGGATAGATGGGTGAATGAATGGGGTGATGGATGGATAGATGGGCTGATGGATGAATAGATGGATGTGCGGGTGGATGGATGAATGGGTGGTGGGTGAGTTGATGGATGGATGGATGGATGGATGAGCTGAGCTGATGGTTGGATAGGGAAAGGGTGGATGAACGGATGGATGGACTGGTTGATGGATGAATGAGTGGGCAGATGATATTTAGATAGATAGATAGATAGATAGACAGACAGACAGACAGATAGATAGATAGATAGATAGATAGATAGATAGATAGGTTGATTGATTTAGGGCTCTGCTGTCTGCTTGAAAGTCATTGTAGAAGTATTTTCCTCGTATGTAAAAATAGCAGTGAGGTCGCACTGCTGGTGAAGTGATATTCCCTAATGATTGCACCTGATCCGCGCTCACCTGCGGATGAATGACAGTAGCGCTGTAGGCTGGACCCGCTGACTAATGACTCCAGCGCTCACTCACTCACTCACTCAGTGTGTTATGGGTTAATTCATGTTCTGTGAGGAATCTATCTGCTTCTTTCTCAAAGGAGCCGTCTATTTCTTTTTTTTGTGACCGTTAATGCCCACCAACAGCTCGTGGACAACAATATCCATCTGGACTGCTGATTTGACAGCGATGTTTATTGATTGTTTTTATGAGGCTCGTGTGTGTCTGTATGGCAGTCGAAATCTATGAGCAGCTTTTTGAGACATGAATCTATTAAACTCGGGAATTATGAGCTGGAATTCGCTTAAGATCATGGAAGCACTGAAGAATCCAGGGGCTCATTAGAGCTGGCTGGAGTTGGAGGAAAAGTACAACTGGTTTTATTGCTTTCGCCTGGAAGTCGGACGGTTTTTTTCGGATAACAATCGGGATAAGGACCATTGTCCACTGCTATTCGCACCAAATGGCTAAAATTAATAGTGTGTATAATCGCGTATGAGACCTGGAGAAATTCCTCACAATTCAGCGACAATCCATGATCCAGATTTCAGCAGCGGGATAATCTGGATCCTGTAGCGACATCGGCTCGGATCATCAGCCCTTCGGGATCTGAGGGATCACTTTCACAGATCGCCCATCATCACCGCTAAAGGTAAGAGCTTGTGCTTGAGAGTTTAGAAATCAAATGGTTGAAGTGGATTTGAGTGACATGAAGGCTTTGATGGTCAGTATGATTTCATAAACTGCAGCCTACATTTCTACACTTTCGCACCTGTTGTTTTGATGGCTTTATACGGACTGATCGGTCAGTCGGAAGGTTTATGATTTATTTACTGTCATACAACTCGACTTGCATCATGGCATGCTAAATTATTAATCTTTTTACGGATTTTAAACATCCATTATTTAATTTATTAAAACACTGTAAACCAGGATGCTGCTGCTGATAGGCTATATAATAATAATAATAATAATAATAATAATAATAAATGACAGAAATTTAGGATGTCTTTTTATTTGTTTTTAGTATTAGGCTATTATTATTATTAATATTATTATGTTTATTAGAAGTAATAATAATTTGCTGTTTACTTTTAAGTATGTCTTATTTTTAAATTATTATTATTATTAATAGTAATAATAATAATTTGCTGTTTACTTTTAAAGATTTCATTTTATTTTTAAATAATTATTATTACTGCTGCAGTTGTTACTATGTTGTTGTTTTTTACTATGGATGTCTGTAATAATAATAATAATAATATTTATTATTATTTGTTATAGCTTTGTAATTTAAAGGATGCTTTATCTTTTTATATTTATTTTAAAATTTATTTAAAATTATTAATCATTGTTATTGCTGGTATTAATATTGTTACTATTATTTTTTACTATGGACGTCTATTCCCAAAAGCTGTGCAAAACACAAACAACATGTATAATTCATTGTTGGCACGCAGATGGCAGTTTCCGGGCAAATTATTCACCTTAGTCTCATTTGACAAGTCAGGTGGTGCCCAGCCAACACCCCCTTCAGGGAAAAAAGTGATGGACATGCTAATGACTAGAGAACCTGGAGGAGCGTGTGCAGTGTGAGAGTGCAGGAGTGGCGGTGCGGTCCGGGGGGCTGGTCAGCAGTGTGTGTGTGTGTGTATGCGCTCTCAACGGAGCTGCAGAGGCAGGACTACTTATGTCACCGAGCCACTGTTATTATGAGCCCACCGATGACACCAGAGTGTGACATGAGGGAGATGCTGACCGGCTGAAGGGATGAATGAACGCATGAATGACTGACTACCTGCTCCGGGCTGCTGAAATTTTAACCAGGGGTTTCTGGGCACTATATGCTGCTCGGGGAGAGGACCAGCGCTGGGACGTAGTCTGTTGTGCTCCAAGCCTGGAGTGTGCCGTCAGATGGAGGTCACCGATCTGGATCCGGACCCTCGGGCGGAGGGGTCTGAAGGAGCGGGTCCGTGCGTCCCGAGCAGTCCTGGGACAGAGCCTGTTGTGCTTGAGTATCCTGTAGAGTATGATCCGTACGGGTAAGCAACAGGGATCACTGCTGCCGTCCCGGGATCTTGCTGCTTTCACACTTTGGCATGTAGGGAATGTGTTTAAAGCTGCTTTTTTGGTGGTATGTGCTCTGATTTTAATGTTAAACGTGTTTTTGCTTTAATGAGAGTAGAGTGATGTTTTGGTATGTGTGTGAGATCACTGGCTTGATTTGTATTGATTTTAATAACTTGAAATGTATTTATGCTCGGGTCTGTCCTTCGAACCGTAGGTTGCCTTTGTAAGAGGTTTAGATTGAATTATTTTGACATGATGTGGAATGACATTTTGACACTGGACTTTTTTGCAGTGACTTTGTGAAACACTCCACCCTGTGATTTGATTAAAGGATGCAGACCTTTTCTTGTTCATTTAATGGTTTTGACTCTTGTGAACAAGATGAAATGGCTGAGTGCAGTTTTTTATTAATGAATGAATTAATTTCTCATTTTATGGTATTTAAGAAATGCATTTTACGCTTGTATTTTTGAATTGCAATTCGATGGCTGTTTTCTAGGAAATTTGGAATGCGATTGGAAAGTTTTGCCCTCAGTTGAACACGTTGTGATCAATTCTGCCTCCACCTCTTAGTTACACTCTTTATGTGCAGACACTCCATTATCCCTCCAGAACAGAACACTCATGTTTGCAATGGATAGTTGACATTACATGTCAAACAGTGTCCTATAATGTGACATGCTGTACTGCACCTAAAACTATTTAACTGTTACTTTAACTAAAAATCTGTGATCTAATTCTCTATAATCATTATAAATGCAGGTTCTATGACCTTGTGACTACATTGAACATTTGCACTTTTACCCAGGACTATTTAAGTCAGAGATGTGCTGACTGGCCAAATTTTTTTTTTTTTTTTAAATATTAATATCATATATATTTTAGCTGCCATAAATTTGTCTGTATTTTTTGTTTTGTTTTTGAAAAGTCTCTTATGTTCACCAAGGCTGCATTTATTTGATACAAAATACAGTAAAAACTGTAAAATATTATCACAGTTTAAATCTATTTGAATATAAATTAAAATCTAATTTATTCCTGTGATGCAAAGCTGTATTTTCAGCATCATTACTCCAGTCTTCAGTGTCACATGATCCTTCAGAAATCATTCTAATATGCTGGTTTGCTGCTCAAGCGACATTAATGCTGCCTTCATGTGTTCATGAATTATCGTAAATACAAGTTTCCTAATTGGAAATTAGATGTGAACACCTCTCAAGTCGTATTTACTACTGGGAAATTCAGAAATAATTTTGATACCAGAGATTCCGTGTTGGGCACGCCATAAACTTTAAACATGGTGGAGGGGACAACCATTACTGTTGTTGTCAATGCTATTCTCACAACAACTACATCCCTTTGTCTTCTCGATAAAGTAGTGTATTTATAGACTATATATGAACGATCATTTGAAGCATATTGTATGTTTTATAAACAGTGAAATAAGCATGTAGTTGACAGAAATTCCAGAATTGTCAGCAAACGGCATATGTAGCGCGGTGAATTGTCAACCAATGGGATGCTACATTTTATTCTTTCCGACAACAAAGCACTTGAATGCGACTAGCTCGTAATCACGACTTCATAAGTGGGAAATAGGAAATTTCCAATAGCACGTGAAGCCAGCAATTATTATTATTATAAATGTTGAAAACAGTTATGCTGCCTAATTTTTTGTGGAGCTGTGATAAATTTTTATTTTAGCATTCTTTGATGAATAGAAAGTTCAAAAGAACGGCATTGACTTTTGAAATAGAAGTCTTTTGTAACATTATAAATATCTTTAATGTCACTTTTGATCAATTTAATGCATCTTTCACTGAAAAAAATGGTGTAGAAACAATTTTTACTGAGAAATTCCTAGTAAATTTCACAATTTTAGTAAATTCACAATTTTCACACATGGAGTTACACATTAAATTTTGAAGTAGAAAGACTGATATAGTATTTTATGTAAAATATACTTAAGTAATCTTTGTATTAAAAATGTTTTTTTAAAGTGTTGCTGAATTAAATGATGAATTCTTCTTTTTTTTTTAACTGACCCCAAACTTTTGAATAGTGTATAATATACAGGTGCATCTCATTTTCAACTTTCATGAGCTGTAAGCTCTAATCATCAAAATTAGAACAAAAAAACTTTTGAAATGTTTTACTTTACATGTAATGAATCTAGAATATATGAAAGTTTCACTTTTTGAAATAAGTTACAAAAAAAAGAGAACTTTTTCACCATATTCAAATTTTTTGAGATGCACCTGTAATATAAAATGGGTATATAAATGAAAATCTAGGCTCTTATACAGTATGTATAACTGTATGTGAATGTTAATGTAAAATCTAAATGTTCACGTCTGTGTTACTGGTCAACTACCCATCTACATTTCTTTGATTAAAACAAACTACAGAGTATCTTAAGATGTACCAGATTAACTGATGCATTTTTTGTAAATACTTCAACTTACTTTTTTGCCAATTGCAGTCCCTTTGGCTTTATGCAGTTGTCATTTACACTTGGCAGTTTATCATGTGAAAAGCATGGCAGGTAAATTAGTCATACTTTCCCCCTGGACATACTCAGACTGTCAGGCTTAGCCTCAGGGATTCTGGTTTTGGATATATAATAAAAAATGCATGTTTTGCAGACAAACTGGCTCTTTTCGTTTTTACATGCCAGCCTAGAATGTCTTATGTAGTCAAAAGGAAACCATTTTGGACAGCAAAGTTCATTTTCCTCGCTAAGATTCTATACCATTTACAATGTGTATTTGTAATTGTGATGGGTGGTTGTTAGCCAGTTATAAAAATTAATTGCATGCATAGCAAGATTTATGGGTTATTTCATGAGCTATTTTAAAGCACCAAGTATACATCAACCATCAACAAAGTGGGACCATTAGAAAACAAGAAGTTGATTTGAATGCTAATGAACCTGGAGGCACTGTGATAATTACCTTAATTAAAATTGCCCACATAAACAGTTCATCTGTGCCTTTTCCCTTTCGGGGACAATGATTTATTTGGCCACTTCAGCTCTACTTGTGCAAAGTGTTGACACATGGTGCTTTATAGTCCTTCACACAGTACCCTGTAAAGATGGAGAAATAAAAAGCAAAATATTTGGTATTAATGAGCTTTCACATTGAAAATAATTACAGACAATAATTCATTGGCATGAAACATTCCACCAAAGGCTAATTATAATCTTTTACTTTTATTAATCATTTCAGACATTAAGCTTTATGGTAGATTAATGAGAACTCAACTGAAGAAAATATTTTGATAGAATGCATGTCCGTTTTTAATTATATATTACAGTTTAAAGGGTCAGTAAGATTTTTTTTTTCCTTTTTTTTTGAAAGAAATGAATAGTTTCGTTCAGCAAGGACACATTAAATTGATCAAAAGTGTCAGGAGAGAGTTCTACAACTTAAAAAAAAAAAATATTTAAAATCAATTCTACTCTTTTGATGCTTTTAGATGCTTTGATGCTTTTAGATGCTTTAATCTAAAGATCTAGTGAAAATGAAGGCATTTACGTCTCCACATTTAATAGAGACATTCTGGACTTGAACCAGAGAGATTTTAAGCTACTCTCAAGCCATTAAAGGCTTTGCACATCCCAATCAACTGCCCCATTAAAGCAAACCCCAGTCTCCTACATTCGTCCCAAGGCAGCATCCATATTTTATAAGGGTGTGCCATCCATCATGGGATATGTCCTTCAGCAGACTGCTACTACGAGCTCAAGCTGTATGAGTTTGACTCTGATTTGGTAACTGGCTGTAGCCCAGCACATACTGTGTTTGTGGGCTCACGTCCCAAAGCGTAGTCTGTGATCTGGAACCTCCTGCCCCTTCATGCTGACTGCTGCTTCAAGTAGCTTTTCTTTCTCTCTCTTGCTCTCTGCTGACGGTCTGGTGGTATTTAACCTGCTGGGTGACCACATTGTCCCCATGAGAGCTTTAAGTTCCTGTACAGGACACCAGCAGTTCAGCGTCACAGTCTGAAGGAAAGGCTGCTTTTAGCTCTGCTGAAGGGAGAAAATCTCTGTAAATCAGCATAAAATTATAGACAAGAGAGAGATTTGTAAGGTCTACTCACTAATTTAAAAAGTATTTTACTGATAAATAAATCAGATGCATTTTTGGAAAATGTTTTTAAATGAGTTCACATGAGTTGAAGACTCCAGTCATTACAGTAGTCTAATAAAAGCTTTTATTGAGTATATATCTGGGGTCAGTAAGATTTTATAGATTTTTATTTTTTAAAAAAAATTATACTTCTGTTCAGCAATGATGCATTAAATTGATCAAATGTATTAATACAGATTCTTACATTCTTATAAAATATTTTTATTTTCAAGTAAATGCTGAAATTCTTGAAATTCTTTCAAACTTTCTATTCTACAACAAATTCTAAAAACAAAATGTGTCACGGTCTCCACAAAAACATTAAGCAGCACAACTGTTTTTAACATTGATAATAATAAGAAATATTTCTTGAGCACCAAATTAGCATATTAGAATGATTTCTAATGATCATGTGACACTGAAGACTGGAGTAACGATGCTGAAAATTCAGCTTTGCATCACAGGAATAAAATACATTTTAACATATGATTAAATATAAAAGAATTATTTTAGGTTGTAATAATATTTTGCAATATTACTGATTTACTACATTTTATTTAAGGCAGTTTTATTGAACATAAGAGAAAAGACCCCCTCACTCTCTCTTTCTCTCTCTCTCTCTCTATTTAATCCAATGGTATATAATGAGACAAAATTATTTATACATATAATGAAGTTTATAGTAAATATATAGTGGGTCATTGTTATGCTGTAAAATAAAATAAATAATAAAAAAGGCCACAAACCTATTAGTCATAAATTATATCAGTATTAAATCAGCCAGCATACTCTCTAGATATCATTATTAGCATCAGACATAGAAAACCCCATATCGGTCAACCAGAACTGTGATGTTTTGTACAAAAACACTCAACTTCTGTAAGTAAGTAAAATGCTGTGGTTAGCTGTGCTTTCTCTGCCACTTTAACTCTAAGCCTAATCTAGATAATTTTACATTGTTGAAAGCTTGATTTATATTTATTTTTTGGATGTATTTTAATAACGGCTAGTGCATGGTTGGCAGCTGTCACATGGGCCTTGAGCCAGGAACTACAGTAAAGCCTTCAGTGGGTTTGTTTGTGGGAGTACTTGATACACACAGAATCCATCTTGATCTGTGAAACGGCCTGCAGGATGTGGAGTGGGCTTTTGACACTCAAGCCCGTTTTTAAAGCTCACGTTTTCCAAAGGCACTCACTTCGTACTACTAAACACGGAGCCCAATTACTGAGAGAAACTTCGTCTCACATCTCTATCTGACGCCATTGTATTAAAATGATTCCCATGGCTGTGACTGTGCTGAATAATTAATAGAGAAATTCTGCTCATGCTAACTATGACATCTGAGAGATTTCCATATAAAGAGCAATTCCAGTTTGATTTGTGGTTATTGTTATGTTGACTTCTTGAACTCTGCATACATTTTTTTAGTTAAATGACTGTTGCTTTGAGTTTGCAGAATTCTTCAGTTTATATTAGTGATAGGATCAATATACTGTCCATTATGTAGCCATTCTGAGAATATCATATCGACCTATACACTGTAAAAAAAAATAAAATAGTTGTTTCAACTTAAAATAATTTGTTACGCCGCTGACTTAAAATCTTTAGTTTATTCAACTAAAATATTCCAGTTGTCCCTTAAATTAACATTGAGTAACTTAAAATTTCAAGTTGACTAAAAAAATTTTAAGTCAGCGGGGTAACAAATTATTTTAAGTTGAAACAGCTTTTTGGAACAATTTTTTTTTTGCAGCGTATCTGACTGATGAACATAAATGGTCGTCATACATAGTTTCGGGTACAAAATCTAATCTAGATTTATTTAAGAATATATAATTTTTAATTACTGACTTATTTTTTTTTCTTTTTTATTCAGTTGTTTTGGTTGCACTTTATTTTATGGTGTCCTTATAACAGTCCAATAATATAATAAAATACTGTGTAACATTTATTAACAACATGTACTTACTATATGGTTAGGGTTTGGTTTATGGTTAGTTGCTTGAAATTCTGCATAATTCACTGTTACCACTATAGTAAGTACACGTAACATGTAACAACGACACTAAAACCATTTAGTGTTACCATTTTTTAGTTCATATTATACAAAACACACATTGTTTGTGGCCAGTAAGGAAAAAAAAACTTAAAAAAGAAAAGAAAAATCATTTCAAAAACTTTACTTTTTATGTATTTTATTTTTTATATATATTATAAATGACTATTTTAACATTCATTTGATAAAACATGACAGTAAAGACATTACAAAATATTGTTACAATATATTTTTCACAGAGTAAACAAAAATATTAAACTGTTTTCAACATTGTTAATAATAATAAATGTTTCTTGAGCAGTAAATCAGCATATTAAAATGATTTCTGAAGGATCATGTGACACTGAAGACTAATGACTACTGAAAATCCAGTTTTCAATCACAGGAATAAATTACATTTTGTAATATATTCAAATAGAAAACATTTATTTTAAATTGTAATAATATTTAATAAAAAGATTTTACTGTATTTTTGATCAAATAAATGCAGCTTTGGTGAGCGTAATTATTTTTTTTTAATACATTAAAAAAATATTGCCAACCCCAACCTTTTGGATAGCAGTGTTTATGTATTATGTATACAGTGTATATCCACATTATATTGTCCATCCTCCACTCTAGTCTCTTGTTATTGGTATCCGCCATTATAAAACCCATATTGTTAGACCACTAGTTTATATACGAGAAAACACAGTTGTTAAAGGTGAAAACTGCAAGTGTCAGCAGTATTTTAATGGCACTTATATAAATAATAACTGTGCTCTCATAGACACTAGAGACTCCACCCATATGTTCACAGATACAAGGGTAATTCAGAGGGCCACTGTATGCATTCAACTTTAATAGCTTGCCATTTTATGACTACTTATTTCATTAGTTTTAACCCTCACATGCACGGAAACAGCCTTTGTATTCTTTTACAGCAAGATCTTCACTTAATAATGCAGCAGAACATTGGAATTACAGTGATATCTGCTGAACAAAGTGATAACGAATGAACCCTCCGTGGAGACAATTCATGAGACGATAATGGTCATTTTCATATAATCAACTTAAGCATGCTCGGTCATAGTCTAATGTGGATCTTGATTTGCGTAAATCATTGCCGTGTCTTTTGGTCTGGTTGGTTGAGTATGTTCTTCTGCTCTCTCTATCTCTCAGGGAGAAGATGCCGTTCCACCATGTGACGGCAGGATTGCTGTACAAGGGGAACTATTTGAGTCGCTCACTGTCCGAACACAGCAATAGTGAACAACTCGCCAACATCTCCGTGGAGGAACTAGATGGTGAGCTATGAACTTACAAACATTAACACAAATACTCTGCACTTTATTTAAGGTAAAACTTTTAACCTCTTTTTGCGAGTGTGACTTAATATTCCAGTTGGTTATTCAGCATTGAGTAACACTTTATAATTATTTTCATTAAAGGAATAGTTCACTCAAAAATGAATGAATTTTCTTTGTGTATATGTATAGTTGTTTTCACTAAAAAAAAAAAAAACATAAAAATGGTCAACTGATTCAAGTCTTCTGAAGTGATATGATATATTTTTGTTAGTAACAGACTGAAATTTAAGTGGTTATTTTAAAAAAAAAGCATTCTGAAGGCTTTGTTTAAAGTGCAAGTTGTATAGACTACTTTTATATTACATTTGCTGTTATTTATTAATGTATTTATTTATACAGATGCGGTACTGTTGTTGTAATAACAACACAACTACAACAACTAAAAAACCTTGGGAAATATTATTCAAAAATTAGGGTTAGGACAACATATTAATAAAAATTTTTGAGGAAAGTTAGCTGCATATTGTATACAGTTATAAGTCAAATCGCTAAATAATGCCCGTCTTATCACTAATATAAACCAAATATTTCTGCAAACCCAAAGCAACAGTAATTTTACTAAACAAATGTATGCAGAGTTCAAAAAGTCAATGGGAGGGTAAGTAACTAACATTTTTGAAGAAAAATATGAGCAAGGCAAAACAAGCAAACAAAAAATATATATATTATATTATATTATATTAGATAGCCTATGTGTTTAATGGATAATAAATAGTGTCATCTAACTTTGATTTATGTACTCATGTATATTCATTTTTGAATGAGAATGAATTACTGATCCCTTAAGAATTATATAATTTTTTATTAATAATGTTTTAATGAAGGCTATTACAGAGTGTTACCCTGAAGTGTTTTTGGTTTTCATATGTAAATTAGGCATTAAATCATAAATCAAAAGTCAGAAATTGTATAAAAATCATGATCAAAGCCGCACACGTCCCCCCCAACACTCTTCACCATGAATCGGGGCGAGTGAAGCAGAGCGCGAATCAATTAACACTGCCTTTGTCAGCAGAAAGGAGCTCATGAAGAGAAATACATTGAACCCTTCAGGCCTGAAAATGAATGCTTAAGTGACATATTAACACTGCAGGGCATCTGCAGATATACAGAGCTGCTACAAGTCATTGACTTTGTTGGTTTTACTCTGAAACAATCCAAACTGTGAAATGCAGCTGCTGGAGCCCTGCTGATGTTGTATTGATCGTATCGCGGGGGTCAGCAAATGCTCTGTAGCATCTTAATCACAGCGATACTCTTGTGTTAGAGAAACGGCGGGATTTCTGGAGTCCTTACTGTATTAAAATGCAGAACAAATCTAACTGAATCTGCATTTGATATGGCAGCAAAAAGTTTTTGCAAGGTTTCACAGATGTTAAAAGGATTGTTCACCCAAAATAAAAAATTGCTGTTAATACTTAACCTCAGGCCATCTAAGAATATAGGGTGACTTTTTTTCTTCAGCAGAACAGCAATATGTTTTAGCTGAAACTGCAGTCCTTGGTGATTCATAAAATGCAAGTTAACAGCTATCGTCACTTTCAAAGTAAATGCAACACAAAATTAATAGCTGTGGCTCCTCACAATATATTGAGGTCTCACAAAGCAAATGTTATTTACAACATTATTTACAATTACCTGTAATATATGTGACCCTGGACCATAAAACCAGTCATAAGTAGCACGGGTATATTTGTAGCAATAGCCAACAATACATTGTATGGGTCAAAATGATCAATTTTAGTGACAGTGAACTTTAGAAAAACAGTGATAAACCATAAAAAATAGCATTTTGGCCCTTTTATTGAAGTGCTTGGTTCCCGCCTGCGCAAATCACTGGCACATTGGTCTTTGGTCTGAGTCGGTGCCATTTACTCAGTTTTAGAGCGCTGAATGAGATGGCAAAAAACCGACATAATAGGATCATATGCATGAGGATTTGGCTCATTTTTCCAGTCGGAGTGACTGTCGGGCACATCCGAAAGTGAGTTTTGATTGAGTAACTTATAGATCTGTGCCACTTGTTTCGCAAACTGTTTCAAACGGTTTAGTCAGATTTGGTGAACTGGTTCAAAAGAATGATTCGCTCGTGAACCAAACATCATTCCAGACCGTTTGCTTGGGGCTGTGGATTACAGGGGTCTGAGGATGAGTAAATTAATAAATTTTCATTTTTGGGTGAACTATCCCTTTCAGAGGAGCATTATGCTTGCAAACTGCTGAATAAGAATTTGTCTTTGATCTGTAAAAGTCACTAGCCATATCAAGAGCACATTTGTAGAAAGAAAGACATTATCTTATCTTAAATAGCTTAGCATTTAATCTCATTGCATCTTCAGGTATTAGATCTGAAAATTGATTATTACATCAACTGCCATTTTCATCTCTAAAATGAACGGTGCTTGTCAGACAAATAGCCAGAATTGAGAGGACGAAATGTTTCTGAAGGTTGTGTTCAAACAGGCTTTACATCCGCAACAGACTCCTTATGCATATATTCATGAGTTTGCCTCTACGTACAAAAACAATCTAATGTCTTTACTGTGCAAACACTTTGCAGCGCTCCTAAAGTCTTCTTGCATGTGTGTGTATGTGTGGAATAACAATTATGAGCCTCCTTTTCCTAAGACAGATGCTCTTAATTGGCTCTGAAACATAACTGTCAGTGTAAATGTCCATAGCTGTTGATATGAAAGCCATTTGTGTGGCTGTAATTGTGACAGTATATATAAAACCTGGAATGGTTGATGAATATCTTTGGAGATATGTTTTTATGTCCTCCTGACAATGCTTATTGTTATGAGGTACCTCCTCATCTGCCTGATTGATCCCGATTTGGTTTGAGTTGCAGATTATTTGACATTATTTGACTGAAAATATAAATGATTTTCAAAACTGGAAAGGTTTTGGAAATTAATACGGTTTTAAAAATCCTGTAAAGTAATGTGTGTTTCTTTTGTCAGTATTGATTTTTATAGTCATGCTCTGCTCTAAAGCATTCCAATATCTCACTAGTTATAGCTTTTCATGAGCCCCTCTGTAGTGTAAAATTTGATGACTGATAACACCAGTCTGTTCATTGAGGAGTGCTTTGGGATTCTTTGGATGGTATATATTACTAGCTAATTGTTTTTCAAAATCCTCTTCCTCAAGGGGGAGATCTTATTGGAGATCTATACTCTAGAAAGTTATTTAAATTTAGCAATTAAAAAAATTAGACCCAGAAATCTCTATTAAAAAAAGCTCACAAATTCCTCAGTCTGAAAACAGATTGTAATGTGGAAATATAATGGAAAACATAATGGAAATTCTTTTTAAAAATTTCACACTGTTCAGGATAAGGATAAATGATTGTTCACCAGTTGGTTGGTTTGTTGGTTGTTTTGTTTTTTAATTATTTTTTTTTTTTGTTTTGTTTAATTTATTAATTAATTTATTTCTTAATAAACTTTTTTTTTTTTTAAATTACCAGTTGGTCTTTTACTACTACTACTAATATTATTATTATTATTATAATTATATTGTTGTTGTTTTTGTTGTTGCTGCTGCTGCTGCTGCTGATGATGATGTTTGTTTGTTTTTTAATATAAATAGGAAATCAAATAAAAATCTCTAAATTCACTATAAAATTGTTAAAAAATTCCCTAGTCTGGAAACAACTGGAAATGTCATGGAAAAATAATTAATATTATTTAAAAAAAAATTTAGGAACCCTAATTTAGTGTATAATGGCATTGTTCAATGTCTTAGAAAACAATTATTGTAATAGAAATAGTATAGTAGCCTATCAGTTACACTGTCCAGGATACATCAAAAAAGAAAAGGCAAAATAATTGTTATTTGTTATTTTAACTGATTGTTGTTTTTTAAATTAAAAAAATAATAAAATCTATTTTTCAAATAGCTTTTTCTCATCAAAAGGATAATTTTATGACCCTGGCTTAACTGCATAACTTGTTGCTGTGATAATGTGCAGTCTTTAAGTTTTGATGAGAATAGTGCATGTCGTCAAAGCTTTTGTATCCTGTGTGTTAATTCCCAGGTTGCTTGACTTCCAATGGCGTTATACGTAGGCAAAATTACCCAACGTACTGCTGTGTGCTCGAGCAAGCAGCGCAACCGTAGTGTTCCTCAGAGATGTGGCACTCAAGCTCTATTTTAAAACACCAATCCTTTGCTGCCACAAGTTTTCTCCTCACAGAAGAATCATTTATAAAATATGCATTTGATGGAGCCAACTCCTCGTCTCCACGATTCGAGATATAGATGCATTTCAGAGGCAGAGCCCTCCTCTGTAGAGCAGATATCAAAAGAGAAGCCAGGAAAAAGCCTGGCCTTAAGATGTGTTTGTGTGGCTGGTAAAAATTCAGATATTTAGTGCTGTTTTCAGCAGTAAAATGAACAGTAAAGTAAGAATCTGACAAGTGTTTTGAGGAAAGAAACAGCACAGCAGTGTTTGTCGCCACTGGTGTAATAGCAGGTGCAGAGAAGGTGGCAAATCACTGCAATCATTGCTCAGTGGAGGACGACCAGTGAGATGTCTTATGATGGGAAGCCACCTGAGGTGTTGAGTCGCACACTTGTTTGTCTTGGCAGAGATCCGGGAGGCGTTCAGGGTCCTGGATCGGGATGGCAATGGGTTCATCTCCAAGCAGGAGCTTGGCATGGCCATGCGCTCACTAGGGTACATGCCCAGTGAAGTAGAGCTGGCAATCATCATGCAGAGATTGGACATGGATGGTGAGTTCCTCTACTCACCAACACACATTTGCTTTGCTGTCATTGGTGGGAATTTTCATTGACTTCTATTAGTTTTTTTTTTTTAATTTTTACTGCAAATAGGATGTGTTTTATACCTCAAGGACAGTATTTAGCATGCATGTTTATTTAGCTGGTCCCTGCAATGTAGGAAAAGCCAGACTCACACACATAGACTTACATGACCTTTAATTTTTCACTATCAGTATGATTTATATTAAGTGTACTGCACTACCATTTGAAAGTTTGGAGTCTGTGAGAATTTATAAAGCTATTGAATGCTATTGTCTTTTATGCATTTATTTGATGAAAAGATATAGTAAAAACAGTAATATTATGAAATATTATTGCAAATTAAAATAACAGTTTTTTTATTAAAATGTAATTTATTCTTGTGATGCAAAGCTGAATTTTCAGCGTCATTATTTCAGTCCTTAGTGTCATATGATCCTTGAGAAATCAGTCTAATATGCTGAACTGAAGTAACATTGCATTATATTATTGATGAAAACAGTTGTGCTGCTTGATGTTTTTGTGGAAACCTTACATTTGCCATTTTAGCAGCATTTATTTAAAACAGAAATATTTTTGAAACATTATAAATGTATTCACTGACTTTTTTGTCCAATTTAACATGTCCTTGCTGAATAAAAAATGTTTTTCTTTAAATTAAAAAAAAAAAAAACTTACTAATCCCCAAATTTTGAACAGTAGTGTAGACTATATTTGAAAGAAATGTACAGTGGGGAAAAATTATTTGATCGCCTGCTGATTTTGTACGTTTGCCCACTGACAAAGAAATGATCAGTCTATAATTTTAATGGTAGGTTTATTTGAACAGTGAGAGACAGAATAACAACAAAAAAATCCAGAAAAATGCATTTCAAAAAAGTTATAAATTGATTTGCATTTTAATGAGTCAAATAAGTATTTGATCCCCTATCAATCAGCAAGATTTCTGGCTCCCAGGTGTCTTTTATACAGGTAAGGAGCTGAGATTAGGAGCACTCTCTTAAAGGGAGTGCTCCTAATCTCAGTTTGTTACCTGTATAAAAGACAACCTGTCCACAGAAGCAATCAATCAATCAGATTCCAAACTCTCCACCATGGCCAAGACCAAAGAGCTGTCCAAGGATGTCAGGGACAAGATTGTAGACCTACACAAGGCTGGAATGGGCTACAAGACCATCGCCAAGCAGCTTGGTGAGAAGGTGACAACAGTTGGTGCGATTATTCGCAAATGGAAGAAACACAAAATAACTGTCAATCTCCCTCGGACTGGGGCTCCATGCAAGATCTCACCTCATGGAGTTTCAGTGATCATGAGAACGGTGAGGAATCAGCCCAGAACTACACGGGAGGATCTTGTCATTGATCTCAAGGCAGCTGGGACCATAGTCACCAAGAAAACAATTAGTAACACACTATGTCATGAAGGACTGAAATCCTGCAGTGCCCGCAAGGTTCCCCTGCTCAAGAAAGCACATGTACAGGCCCGTCTGAAGTTTGCCAGTGATTCAGAAGAGAACTGGGTGAAAGTGTTGTGGTCAGATGAGACCAAAATCCAGCTCTTTGGCATCAACTCAACTCGCGCTTGTTTGGAGGAGGAGGAGGAATGCTGACCCCAAGAACACCATCCCAAACCGTAAAACATGGAGATGGAAACATTATGTTTTGGGGGTGTTTTTCTGCCAAGGGGACAGGACAACTGCACCACATCAAAGGGACGATGGAGGGGGCCATGTGCCGTCAGGGCCAGGGCATTGAAGCCAGCCAGGGCATTGAAAATGGGTCGTGGATGGGTATTCCAGCATGACAATGACCCAAAACACATGGCCAAGACAACAAAGGAGCGGCTCAAGAAGCAGCGCATTAAGGTCCTGGAGTAGCCTAGCCAGTCTCCAGACCTTAATCCCATACAAAATCTGTGGAGGGAGCTGAAGGTTCAAGTTGCCAAACGTCAGCCTCAAAACCTTAATGACTTGGAGAGGATCTGAAAAGAGGAGTGGAACAAAATCCATCCTGAGATGTGTGAAAACCTGATGGCCAACTACAAGAAACGTCTGACCTCTGTGATTGCCAACAAGGGTTTTGCCACCAAGTACTAAGTCATGTTTTGCGAAGGGGTCAAATACTTATTTCGCTCATTAAAATGCAAATCAATTTATAACTTTTTTGAAATGCATTTTTCTGGACTTTTTTGTTGTTATTCTGTCTCTCACTGTTAAAATAAACCTACCATTAAAATCACAGACTGATCATTTCTTTGTCAGTGGGCAAGCGTACAAAATCAGCAGGGGATCACATAATTTTTTTCCCTCACTGTATAACAAAAGCAATTTCTGTGAAAATTGTTGCTACACCAACTATTTTTTCAATATTTATATATGGAAAAGAATCCCAAATGTGAAAAGTTTTTGATATTTGAAGATCTGATAATGTCAGTGAGTTTTGACATGAGCATCCATGTATGTTATGCTCTGATTGTAACTCATATTCACAAAGATTCAGCTACTACACTTTCTGGACATGAAAGGTTGTTGATTGCAGACACTGCTGGATGTCACTGTTTATTTTACTGAGTTTTTATTCTCAAAGCAATTTGCTTCAGTTTCATCTTCTCTAAGCCAGCAGAACTAATCTACAGGCTTTTGGGCCTGACATATTTTGTGGTGAATCTTTAGAGAAGACTCTTTTTTTGGATGAGGAGTTTAAGTGGAAATGAATTAATAAAGTAGTAATATTTTTCTGCTTCATTAGCATATGGTCATAAAACAGTAACTGGACATTTCCTTTGATTTCAGGCTGTTCACTTTAGATTAGGGGCCCCACATTAATTTTTATGACAGCTAAATTTTGTTTTGATAAAATTTTCATCACATTTTAATCGAGTTTTTTTACTTTTCTTTTTGCGAGTCAGAAGCTTTGCCTAGTCATCTGAGGACATTTTATCAGGATCAGAGAACTAGACTCTTACTTTGAACTTAAAGCCATGAATATATAATATTAAACAGCATGAGCATGAACAACGGTAACAGATATACTGTTTGAGAGATTGTTGAATAAAATAAAATACATGAGCTCTTGGTTATGAATACAAAGATATACATTTTGCCATAAAGCAAATGGCTGAAGCTATTTGTGCTACAATATCTGAAGGGGAAAAAAACAATTTTCCATAACATAGTTGAAATATTGAGCTTTTAGGTGTAATTTAGGTGTAGACATAACAAATACTAATAATTATGATTTAAAAGGATAGGTCACCCAAAAATGAAAATTCTATCATCATAACAGTTGACGACAGCCATTGACTTCCATAGTATGGAGAAAAATACCATTAAAGTCAATGGCTTCCCTCATCTGTTTGGGTACCTACATTCTTTTAAATGTCTTCTTTTGTGTTCAACAGCTGAAAGAAACTCATACAGGTTTGGAACAGCTTGAGTGTGATTAAATTGACAGAACTTTCATTTTTTGGGTGAACTGTTCCTTTAAGAATGATCAGTCCTTTATTTTTGAAGGGGAAATGTCACAACATAACAGGAGAGAAAAGAAAATGCATATATAAAAACATTCTCAGAAGTTTAAAAGGAAAAAAGTAAAAGCAGGATATCTAAATTTCATCAAAAGCTAAATATGGTATGTTTATTCCATATAACCTAACATGTAAGAACAAAATGTGTTTCATTTTACAATATTTTGCTTTACATAAATACTCCCAAATATTTTAAAATATTTGTATTAAATATATATTAGTATATAGTTTAACAAAATAGATATTAATGTATTATACTTTCCGTTATTATTATTATTAAGGTTTGACCTTCTTTAGTATTCCTAACAAAATGCTGCTTCTGACATTCATTACATAGTGTGATGGGCTGTCATTTAAAAAAAAAAAAAAACTGTGGGATTTAAATCATAACAACTCCAATTGACCTTCATCACCTTCAGCACATCTGTACGTTCAAGAGCCATGATCCCTGGCCATAGTTACCTGCAGTGAGCCCACCTGCCAGACATCAGATGAATGTGGCCAGCAGATGTAATCCAATATGCAGCAGCCCTTGATGATTCACATCAGTGTTCAGAGTTCAGCTAAAGTTTGCCACACTGAGTCATCTTCAGGAGTGCTATTGTCTGAGAAAGCCAATAAGTAGTTCTGCAAGAACAGGTCACACTCATTCAAGCACTTCTGAATGCATGTTAAAAAAGTGTTCATTTTTAGACAGATTGCTCATAACAGCTGATGTGTTAGTGTGTTTAGCTGTGGTGTGTTATCATATATTTACTCTTTTAAAAGTGAAGTGAGTGTGTTTCAATGTTAAAATACTTCATCATATGCTAGTGTGGCTCTGTGGTGTTTTTATGTTAATTTCAAACTAATGATTGAGTCTTCTCGTCTGTAAGATTGGCAGTAGAGGTGTTTGGCATTCATTTTTTGTATATAATTATTACTGATGCTTGCTAAAGCAATACTTATGAACAAAAACGATGAGCATTTGTCTTTTTTTCCCAAGACATGTCCTGGTCGGGATTTCTAAATTGCCTAAAATGTCTGTTTTGTCTCTGTATTTTCATCATTTTAATACTTGCTGAAGCTTAAAGATAAAAGTTCTTTATTGGTGTCATTGGTTCCATTAAGAACCTCAAATATCCATGGAACCACTAAAGGTTCATTATATTGGAAAAAAAAGGTTCTTTAGATATTCTTCACAGTAAGAAAAATGGTTCTTTTAAGAACTTTTCACTACAACAAGGTTATTTTGGGAACCCAAAATCGGTCTTTTATGGAATCACTGTGAACCCCCCCCCCCCCCCTCCTTTTGGAACCAATGTTTTTAAGAGTGTAATGACTGAAAAGTAGTTTGACCAATAGCATGCAGGTATTGTACATAACCGACCAATCGTGGCATGCAAGAAGGTGTGATCTACAGGGAATGGTCAAAGCAATGCAAATACACGTACATATAATGTTTGAGGACTGTAAAGCATGTAAATATGAAAAACAAAGCCAAAACCCAGACATTTTAAGCCATTTAGAAATCAACAACACCCTAGCAACCACCTATAAAATATTGCTGCCTCTAGCGGCTCAGAAATGACACACCTCACCTTTAATGCCTCCAGTCATAAAATGATGCTTTCAATTTTAAATATAGCTTTTGGGATTTGTGAGCAGGATTCTGACGTTAATTTGTTTTTCAGGTGATGGACAGGTGGACTTTGATGAGTTCATGACGATACTTGGACCGAAGCTCCTGTCCTCTGAAACGCGGGAAGGTTTCCTTGGAAACACAATCGACAGCATATTCTGGCAGGTAAGATGCCATGGAGGACAATTTACTGGTGGCTGTGCAGGACTGAACTTCAAAGAGTCTTAAATTACTATATTATATAAGCCTTTTTATTGGTGTGATGATTAGGGCCCTATGAAATCAATGTTATTTTTTCCCAAATTCTGATTTATTTATTTTTCCGTTTAATTTTCCTATATTACGTTTTTTTTCCATTTCAATTTTTAATGGTTAAATTAAATTGTATTAATCAAAAAGCATGTCTAATTAATTGAAATCATGAAACTTACAATATTAAACAGCTATTTTTTACCAAATTCTGTTTTCCATATTTTTTTCTGGATTTCATTTTAATAGTTTCATTAAATATTAATAATCAAAAGCATCTCTAATTAATTGATTTTTATAAAAAAATAATAATTTATTATTTTATTTATTTCTTTTTTCCAGAAAAACTGTGTTGTGTATTTACATTTTTCTGCTAAATAAATTCTGGTAAATAATTTTTCTGCTAAATATTCCTTTTAAAATAATATTTTACATTTAACATTTTTAGTAGCAGTACTATCATTACATTAAGTAATATTTCTGTCACGATTTCTTCAAGTTAAACACGATATTTTATTTTGACGGGTTGCTGTGAAGGTTTCTGTTTGTGTGTGACATGACGATAGTTGTACTAAAAAAAAAATGGTAAAATGCTCATGAAAGTAACTCTCAGAGCAGTTCTAGAAATTATGTTTGTGTTTATGTACTCATATATTGAGGGAGCAGAGGCTGAAAACACGGCCAGCGTCACTCACATTTCAGTATGTGTGTTGTAAACGAAACCACGTTTATGCGTTAATATTCACAGACACTAGTTGTGTTTTGATGTAAGTGTACTGACCTACTTTTGATGTATCCATCCAAAATTTGGTATATTCCGTGATATTCCGCGTTATACGGTAAATTCTGTTTTTATGACTGGATTCCGCAATTCCATCTGCATTTTGCGCATCATGGAAATCATATGGCCCTAGTGTGAAGCTTGTTTTTCTGAATAACATCAATGAGAGGTATTGAATGGTGGGTGCATTGTTTGGATATTGTTACATTAGTGACATTTGTGTGTAGATTGTGGTTTGTAAGAATGGTATTCAGCTGATTTGAGCTGGGTGAAGCAGTGTTTGGCTTGGATCCCTGTGGGTGTAGTGAAGTCTCAGGATCGTGATGGAGTACTGTGTGATGATATTGGAGAAGATGAAGCAGAGTCCATGCCAGCTCCACTTGGCTGAGACGGGTGCTCGTGACCTTGGCTGGCCCCATTGGAGGGACCGTCCCAGAGGAGTTTGACAACTCAGTGTTTACAGAGGCCAGATCGCTCACGATCAGGGAGATATGTAATAGACATTACCTTAACCCTGACTTCTTATAAACAGAAATAAATGTGTGCGTAAAGAATTTGTCAGTAACTTGACAGGCACCTTTTGGTTATGTTATCCCAAAACATTACATAGCAACAAACACCTCCGTAACAGCATCTGTTTGTCTTTATGCAGTGTGGAATTATTTTACTTTTTAAAAATGCTGCTTATTGACAGTATATTGTTAATTAGAATGATTGAAATGATTGCATACACTATTGTTTTGAGGTCAGTAAGATTTTTTTTTTTTAAATGTTAAAAATTGAAATGTTTTTGTAAGAATCATTGAATGTCTTTTATGCTTACTAAGGCGGCATTTATGTGATTAAAAATACAGTGAAAAGAGTAATATTGTGAATATTATTAAAACTATTATTGTATTTGAATAGATTTTAATATGTAATTTATTCATGTGATGCAAAGCTGAGTTTACAGCATCATTACTTCACTCTTCAGTGTCACGTGATCCTTCAGAAATCATTTTAATATGCTGATTTGATGCTGAAGAAACATTTCTCATTATTATCAATGTGATATTATCACTATGTTGGGTATTCAGAACCCCTCTTGACCAAAAAACACTTATATGAGCGCATGCTGAATGCTTGAATGGCAATAAATTTGTTTTTCACAGGTTTCCACACTGCATGCTGTAATTATAGAGATTAATGTGTGAAATATGACTTTATAGGTCTTTATATATTTGAAATATACTTTGAGTTCATGAAATACCAAAAGCGTTTAAGTAAACACAAAATTTGTTTGAATTAAAATATATGATATTGTGTTATTTTAGTATCATTTTCTGTATACTATTATAGTATTTATTAATATTTTGAATTAGCTTTAATTTTATATATTCAGTTTTAGTTTGTTTTAATAATTTTTGTGCTTTTGTCATTTTATTAATTTTTAAAAATATTTCTATTTAGCTTCAATTTATTTTTATTGCCGTTTTCATTTTTGTAATTTTAATACTTCAAATTTACTGTACTTCGACATTTTTTTTTTCAGTTTGCTGCCAAGGCAACATTTCTAATTTTTGTTTGAAAGATATAAATTTTGTATTTGTTAGATTTAAGTTTTCCAATATTTTATTTTAACTTTATTTTAAGTAATGAAAATTAATGATTTTTTAATAGTCGCACTTAAGGTAAAAGGACTCTAGCTGCTTTCATATATACAGTACATGATTTTTAATCATGTAAACCAGAAAACCTGTCAGCGTATGCTCAGTGTGATGATTCCTTTCCCTGTTAATTTAAGTGATATGTGTCCTTTTGTTGTTTTTAGTGGGGGGTTTGATCTTGCGGTGTTATCTGTCTAAATGAATCTAGTCCCAAGAGTGGCTCATTCCCCCTGTGAGGGGAAAGAATCACTGAGACGGCCCCATCCATCATCTGCGTGTGAAGTAGGATGAATCAACCTTCCCATTATGAAGGACGTTTTTCCTGTTATATATCCAGTTCCAGCCAGTGCTGGTAGAGAGTCACTTCCTGTGTGCCTTCACTATTCCTGGTGTATGTCAGCAGAGGACGGGACAGTTCCCTGCAGCAGTGCTCCTCGAATGCTTTTAGCTTTGGGAGTAATATTTGACATTGGACAAGCGGTGACTAAAATATCTGGGAAGTGTATATAGGGATATATATAAGAATGTTTCTTGAGCATCAGATCAGCATATATTTGAATGATTTCTGAAGGATCATGTGACACTGAAGAATGGAGTAATGATGCTGGAAATTCAGCTTTGTATCACGGGAATAAATTATATTTTAAAATATATTCAAATAGAAAACACTTATTTTAAATTGTAATAATATTTCACAATATTCCAGTTTTTTTACTGTATTTTTGATCAAATCAGTTCAGCTTTGGTGAGCATAAGAGACTTCTTTGTCTCTCTAATTGTCATCTTAGATTTGCATGATAATATGATTAGCTGCATGTTATTTGCATTTAGAATAGTTTTTTCCCCAATGTTACGGACCTTATCAGAACAGATCTGTGGCTATTTTCGGGTCATGATGACCCACCGGTTGAGATCCACTGCTGTGAAAATGCTCTATTCTGAGAGGCCTGAGCTGCTTCCTTCCTGTGGCGTTCCTCTGAAACATGACAACAGAGGTTATCTTGAACCATTCTGCTGCTGTCAGAGCTTTAATTATATTTTATGAATCATTCCCCAGACTTCATAGAGGACTCTGCTCTAAAGTATTTATTTTCTGCCGTGCTGCTGCGTCAGGTTTATTCCATCAGTGCTACATCGCTTCGGCGTTCTCATGCACCAGAGTGGCTCTCCAGTCAAAGCTGGGTCATACTTTACTTACTGGTGTCTCTGTTACAGCAGCTTCTGTGCTCGCAGTACTTTGTTTTATTTTGTGGATGTTTATGTTTGTAATATGCACTTTCCGATGTTCTTTCCGTAAGTAGGGTACAAAATATATTTTTTGCCATTTTTTTTGTCAAGGTGTCACTGACTAACTTTCAGAAAAAAAATTAATAGATTGATATAGATATATAGATAGATTTTATATGTTTTTTATAAATATAAATTATACACAGTTTAAATATTAGAAATTTAAAATGTAAAAATATTATACTATTTTATATTACAGTATTATAAATATTATACAATTTAAATATACAGATAGATTTTACATTGTATAATTTTATATATAATATATAAAGTTTAAATTTTACAGATTTAAAATGCAAAAATATACTTTTATAATAATTTTATTTTACATTTTAAATTTCTTATATTCTAAAATTTTAGGTATTAAAATATTATTCAATTCAAATATTGCAAATTTAAAATGGAAAAATATTATATCAGATACAAGAATTTCATAATGTTATAATGGGTATGCTCCCATTTGTGTAAACATTTCTGATCATGTTCCAGTGTGGTGATTTTCGAATGCACTTATTTTATATTTTGCCACTTAATGGTAACATACTTATGGTATATACTTTTGAGGATAATCTGATAATGTAGGGGCAGTCGTGGCCTAATGGATAGAGACTCGGACTTGTAACCCGAAGGTCGCGGGTTCGAGTCTCAGGTCCGGCAACTGAACCCCCAACTGCTCCCCGGGCGCTGCAGCATTGGGTGTGTGTTTGTGTGTGTGTTCACTTCTCATTGCTGTGTGTGTGCACTTGGATGGGATAAATTCCGAGTATGGGTCACCATACTTGGCGACACGTTACGTCCTTTCCTTCCTTAGATAAGATGTTTGACAACTTTGCACTAAGCAGAGTCTTTCTGTTTACTGCCGTAAAGCACTGCATTGAAAAACAGTTGCATTGTATCAGTGACTATACATTTCCTCAACTAATGGCCATTTTCAGGCTACAACTAAAAGCATCTAAAAAGGCAAATCAGCATGGATTTATATAAACAAATGGGTATAAATAAAATGATTTAGACAGTAATAAAAGCATTTGGAGAGTAAAAGATTTAAACAGCTTTGTAGTACAGTGCCCACATGGTGCACTTCATCCAAATGTCCAAAATCTCCATCCAAATGTTGCACTTTGCATTTGACAGGAATAGTTATTCCAAATATGGAAATTTTATCATACTTTACTCAGCCTCAATCATGTCCAATTCTGTTTTCCATGCAAGCAAAGTGCATTGGTGATTTACACTGGCAAGCTCTTTTAAGAAAAAAAAAAAGAGCGTAAAAGTATATTAATAGTTCATATGATGTGTGTGCTATATTAAAGTCTTCTGAAGTCATATGATAACGCTGAATGAAGAACAAACTAAAATTAAATCCACCCTACCTCACGTTGGCACGTTTATGAGAAAAGTTTTGAATGAATGAATCATTCTTTTGAGTCAGATCTGAGTCTGATTGTAAACACTCCTAAAAATAAAGGTTCTAAAAGGGATTTTATTGTTGTAATGCCACAGAAGAACCATTTCTGGTTCCCCAAAGAGCCTTTCAGCAAACAGATCTTAAAAGAACCATGTTTTTTCATGTTTTAATAATCGCTACTTTGGAATGGAAGGGTTCCGTGGATGTTAAAGTTTCTTCATGGAACCATCAATACCAACACTCTCAGAAAAAAAGGCACAAAAGCTGCCCTTGGGGCGATACCTTAATGTTAATGTAAAGTTAATTTATTTCTTTAAATTTTTCCTTCTGTGGTCTGGAAAAAAAGAAGAGCATACAGCATTAGAACAACATAAGGAGGAGTAAACGATGATTTCATTTTCATTTTTGGATGAACTATCTCTTTAAAGCCAAAAGCCCTCTGTTTTCTTGTTCTCTGTGCCTCTCTTTGCGACGGCACGAGAAACCTTTGGTTTGAAAGCATGAATGCAGACTCTGCTGTGTGACACAGCATGAAGCCTCAGAAGCCCAGGACATCTATCGATACGAAAGACTGAACTCAAAGCCTTTATTCCTCACAGATCTGAGAGGATGAAACTAATACACACAGGACTCACCCTTAAACCGGCACACACTTGAAGTCCAAAAATCTGAAATGTACAAATCAAGCTCAGATTAGTGAATTAATATCTGTCTGGCTTTTAATTACCAGCGTGTGTCGGGTTTGTTAATCTGCCCCGGAGCGGGAGACCACACTGCGTCTCGTTAATGAGACAAGGATTTTGTCCAAGAGATGCCGAAGGATAATGACGGATCATCGTGAGCACTCAATGAGAAATGATGAGAAAATTAGAGGCGTGAAAAAATCTGTTCCCAAAGCCCACTTCAAATCATAACTACACAATTGCTCAGTGTGTCACAACTAATGTCCTGTCTGAAAGACTGAGGCGTTCGATTCCTGTTGGCAGCACACCAGCTGCAATCTTCAAATGCGATCATGTGTTGATATTATTGCGCAAGCGAATGAGTTTCTAGCAAATGATCTGTCACTCCCCATCCAATTTTGCTCAGGCTAAAGCTTATATTAGGGCTGTCAAAAATGCTGTTGACTGTAAACCAAGGATAGAGTTATGCTGAATAAAATATAAACAAAACAAAACAATATGTTAGCATATAAAGCCACTTTTTGTTTATTCAGTGATTTACTGCACAATAATTTCTGAATTATATTCAATTAGGGACTTCATGAATGAATTAGCATATTAAGTAATTTGATTTGAGCACAGATTTTAAGTGATGGACAACCCTATTTATATAATTATTATTTTTAATAATAATAATAATATAACATTTTGTATTTTTATTAATTTAATTTAATTTAATTTAATTTCCAATAGATTCCGGAACTGTCAGGAAGATTTTATGCACAATACATAAAACACATCAAAATGCTTTATTCCTCAAGAGGATGAAACTGATATTCGCTTAGAGGTCTTTGGGTGTTTCTGAAAAACGCCACCAATTTTTCTGATGCGTTAAACCCCTGCCATGCATGCACATTGACTTGTGCCTGTTTTATTGCTATAATAATCAGAAAATTTTAATAATCTTATTGTTTATGCATGAGGAGCTTTCTGGACCCTAATCTTTTCTGAAATATTAAAATAAATGATCTATAGCTGTAACCACAGGCACTTTGATTTAGTAGACGACATGATTTGTAAATGAAAGGGAAAAAGGGTTTCACAAGAAAAATAGCTTATGATAGAGCCATTTTCTTTCGTCGGAAGTAGAGTATGCATTTGATTCAGATTTGCTGATCCCTATTAAATATTAAGGAGATTTATTTAGCTCAATATGCGCGTGTTAGATTTTCCATCAAAATGGCAACAGCTTTGAAAAGCAGACCAGACGGGATCTGTAGTTAGAGGATTTTTTTCACCATTTCTTTCAAAGTCAAGTTGTGAATCATTGATGTGAATGACACAAAGTTGCAAGAACTGAGTGTCACATTCAGTTGCATGCTATTTATTCTATATTACTGAGTATTTTCACATGTGAAAACTTGTATCACTACGGATTGATCCTTGCATTGGCCTTTTTGAAATAAGGCCAGAAATGTAATTATGTGAAGGAATCTAAAAAATTATATATCATTATCATTTATCATCTGTATAATTTGTTTAATTATAAAACCTTTTTATGTATAAGCATACAGAATTTGTGGGCTCTTGAAAAAAGTTCTCAAAAAAGTTTTTTCTTAACATATGTTATTAAAAAAAAACATTCAGAAAAAACTAATATGTAACATTTTTGGCGAGACTGCACAGTGCAAGATCTTATACATATAGAGATTGTCGTGTAGGTGGAATAAATTATGAGAATCTGTGGAATAAAATATGAAAGGAGAGGCAGCAGGTGGCAGGTGATTACAGTCCTTGTCACCATTTTTAACTTGACACTTATGACATACTTACCTTTTCTCACACTTGCAGCCGAGACTAATTGCCCAAATGCTCTCGCTTCACTGTAATGTGAATGTTTATTACAACTATTATCACAAATGATTTTTCTGTTATAAAATGCTGAAATGTTACATATCAATAACCTCAAATGAGTCCTGCTGCATGAGTGCAGTTTTACGTGTGCTTGGTTTATTCTCAGACAGTGCTGGATTTTATAAACCTGTCAGTCATTTTATAATGATTTCGGTTCAGTGGGAATGGATGTCCTTGAAGGATGTTGATAAATAGCGTTCCAGGCTTGACCAAGGCTGAGATGATGATTGGCTCTAAAGGCTGTTTCTTCGCCTCACTGGTGTGAAATGACATAAGGAGATGTATTGAAGTGGTGCTTTCAAAACGGCTTCATAAGTGTGTTCTGGGAGGGTAGGTGGGCCGTCTTCACCATCACAGTATCACATTTCTCACTCAGTCAACCTTTAAAAGTTGATATGTAATAGATACAGCGTTCCCTAAAATTATCAGGGCACTTAAAGGAAAAGTTCACCCAAAAATGAAAATTTGCTGAAAATGTCCTCACCCTCTGGCCATCCAAGATATATTTGACTTTGTTTCTTCATCAGAACAGACTTTGAGAAATTTAACATTACATCACTTGCTCACCAATGGATCATCTGCAGTGAATGGGTGCCGTCAGAATGAGAGTCCAAACAGCTGATAAAAACATCACAATAATTTCACCACTTCAGTCCATCAATTAATTTATTGTGAAGTAAAACACTGTGTGTTTGTAAAAAAAACAAATCCATCAAGGCATTTATACTTCAAGCCAACAAACCAGTCCAAAATCCATAATAACACTTCCTCTATTGAAAAAGACCATTCCCTGTTGTCCTCTCACAGACACATTTGTTTAGAACTGTATGTTTTGGACTGTTTTGGCTTGTAATTGGTGCTTGATCTGTGCATATTTCTCTCCTGATTCAGATGAGAAGACTTTTTCACTGGAGAAAACAATATTATAGATAGACGACTATAGATGATATTTTAACTGGAAGCAGCCATTTGAAATGAAAAACATTTGAATATTTCTTACAAACACACAGCCTTTCACTTCATGAGACATTATTTGATGGACTGTAGTTGTGTGGATTACTTGTGAATTATTGTGATGTTTTTAATCAGCTGTTTGGACTCTCATTCTGACGGCACCCATTCACTACATATGATTCATTGGTGAGCAAGTGATGTAATGCTAAATTTCTCCAAGTCTGTTCTGATGAAAAAATAAACTCATCTACATCTCGGATGGCCTGAGATTGAATACATTTTTAGCAAATGTTCATTTTTAGGTGAACTTTTCCTTTAAGCCACATTTTTAAATGTCAGAATGTTGTTGCATTAAATAACATAATATCAAACTAAGTATTCATTTTTAAATATGACAAAAGTGTCCTTATATTTATGGAGCCACTGATAAAGTAAATTTCCATAAATCCATATGTATTCATTTCAATGGCAGGTACTGTAAAAGTCTCCACTCACTGCATTTTGTCTCTCTTGTCCCATCTAAAAGTGCCGTTCTTGTTGCACTGGAGTTGGCGGTGTGTGAACATGTTAATTTGCCAGTGTAATTGTTTTGTGCTCATACACTGACTCCTCTTGTAAAGTTATACAAGTAAGGTCACAGGCCATCAGCTGTAGTCGAGCTCAGCACTTCTGCAACACGCAGCTCACTGAAAATGTTCAAATAACCCAAAGACCTGCTGTTGTGCTGTTACATTACAACACCAGAGATTTCTGAGGATATTTGACTTTTAATAAGTTAACACCCGTTAATTTTTAATGACTTTGTTCGTAATGTATGGTAACTTTGTTTATTTATTTGTTCCCTTAACCAATCAAAGGAAATGAATAATGCACAAACACATTGATTTGTTTTGGTAGTGATTGGAGAACTCTTCTGGGTGTTTTAAGCCCACTCTTTTGACAGTAAGTGGCTGCAGGAAACAGGTATTCATTAGAACTCCATTATGATGAATTGGTTTGAAGTGACTGCACAGTAATTGTGAATGTGAAGTATTTGTTTAAAAGGGTATATAGCCGATTTTCAGAAATATGATCTTGTCTAGCTGAGCCACTTAAACTTGATTATTTACACAATGGTATGAAAATGAACAGTCATTGTTAGTCTTAGGTTACAAGAGGTTGTCAACTTAAAATTAGACAGAATCCATCAAATATATTATCCACTGATGTTTTTGCTACTATTTCCCCTCCATAATGATATCACTTCCTGGAGAAGATCAGTAAGAAAGTAGGCTTTTTTTGTTGGTTAAAGGGACTTTACACAAGGACGACACTATTCAAAGTGATATTGAGGACAGAAAAAATATTTGAAATATATATTAAGTTAATATATCAATAATTTAACAAAACATTTGCATGTTTACAGTGCCCTGATGTCAGTCACATTTTATATTAAAACAATATATTTCAACTTTACATTTTTATGATTTAATTATTAGTTTTTCATCTCACAAACCCCCTGCAGTTTCTGTACATTTATTTCATTTATTTAAAATTATGACATTATTTTAAATGGCTATTTTCACTGAATTGTGAAATTATGATTAGAAAACTAACTGATCTTTGAGTTCCAAAATTGTGATATTTATAATATATATATATATATATATATATATATATTATATATTAAGACATATAAAAGGTTATATATCTTATTATAAATGCATTGTTATTGCATAGGTGAACTGGTGAAGGTAATGAAGTCTGTAGTTGGATTTTGTCAATACAAAATCATCAGTTTAAGATTGAACAGTACAGTGACTTAAATGGAGTTGAAAGGTTCTTTGTGTTTCCGTTTGCCCGCTGGATTCAGCACTTATTCCGACCCATACTTGGCTGTCAAGTGCTGACTTTGATAACAGTCAAGTGTAGCTTACAGAAAGCCTGTGTTTGACCAAACCATCAAATAAAAGAAAAAATGGTTGCTATAACCTGAGTGCTGCATTATACACTACAAAATGCTGAGAGATAACTGCCTCTTGTACTATTTGCTTTTGGCTAACTAAACAAACCCTTAAAAGGTCTGTTCCACCGGTGTATCGCCAGGAACAAAGGCAGCGCATTCAAAGGCATCGCACAGATGGAGTTCTTCTACCTTCATGATGCTCAACATCTTATTCTTGTTGTGACAGTCTTTAAGAACAACATTAGCTGAGACATTAAAGCAAAACCATGTACCTACATCAAATTACTGATATGCTGCCTCTTCCTCTGTATTCCTGAGGCCATGTTATGTTTTTAATTTGACAGGAGGTTGATATAGATTTAAATATATGATTTCTGAAGGATCATGTGACTGGAGTAGTAATGCTGAAAATTCAGCTTTGATCACACAGGAGTAAATGACATTTTAAAATCTATTCAAACAGAAAGCAGTTATTTTGAATAGTTAAAAATATTTCACAATATTACTGCTTTTGCTGTATTTTGGATCAAATAAATGCAGGCTTGTTGAGCAGAAGAGAATTCTTTAAAAAATGTTAAATCTTACTGTTCAAAAAAAGTTTGACTGGTAGTTTATATAAATTAATTTCATGTATAAAATGAATATATAGATACACTATCATTTAAAATTTGGGGTCAATAAGATGTTTTTTGAGCTGCAAATGAGCATATTATAATGATTTCTAAAGATCAAGAGGCACTGTAGACTAAATATATAATGTTAAATATAGTGTGTGTGTGTGTGTGTATATATATATATATATATATATATATATATATATATATATATATACATTTAAATATAAATATTTTAACATAATTTGTAATATTACCATATTTGTAATCAAGTAAATGCATCCTTGCATCCTTAGCTTCTTTCAAAAACATTAAATAATATTTTCGACCCCAAATACGTCAATGTGTATATAAAATGCGCATTTCATGGCTCTGATATTAGTATATATTTTACATTTCAAGTCAACGTAAAGCTGTTTTACCTATTTTCCTTCTACGGTGTTGCATATTTCAGAGTGAAACTGTGTTTTAGGAAGTAAACAGGGTCAATTTGGGAAAAAATCCATTTGGATTTTTTGTTGACTTTACATAGTAATAATGCAGTTTTGCTCTATAAGCAAAGGTTATAAGTTTGAAACATGGCAATGGCCTGCAGTGACTCACTGTGACGTGGCTCCCTCCATTGCTGACTGGCAGGCACAAAGGGGGTAATTGTGCTTCTGAGCTGCCTACCTGCAAAAAGAAAAGTCTTAGTAATAATCTTGTGTCAAACACGTCCCACGTATGAATGTAAAACGTCAGTGGCAAGCTTCTATAGTCTTTAGCTCTGCGTGAGATGATGTAATGCGCCGGCTGCAATGTATGACAAATGATATTGTCTGCATAACATCTGAATGGCTGATTATAGGAAAAAGTGTGAATATGATTTTTTTCTTCTTTTTGATGTTTCACAATGGGGTTAGATGGAGAGAAATGACCTGGAATCGAAACCCACATGGTAACTATAACTAACACCTCGGCTTTGCCTAAAAACTACACTGGCATTCCAGGAAATATGTGATGCCTGTCAATGCAGATCATTAATGATTATGTAACAATTTTGTTTGGATCAACTCATGATGCCTTATTGAAGATTGTGTGATGCATGGGCTTTGTCATAAAGTGCCTTTTGTATTGGGAAACTGACAACCACTTAGTGTCATGTTTCTTCGATATGGAAGAGTCCATGCTGTATGTTTTACCTTAAAATTAAGTTTGTCAACATTTTTTGACAGTTAAGGAATAGTTCACCCAAAAATAAAAATATTTGCTGAACATATACTCATCCTTTGACCCTCCAAAATGTAAATGAGTTTGTTTCTTCATCAGAACAGGTTTGGAGAAATTTAGCATTACACCATGCTCACCAATGGATCCTCTGCAGTGAATGGGTGCCGTCAGAATGAGAGTCCAAACAGCTGATAAAAACATCACAATATTCCACAAATAATCCACACCACTTCAGTCCATCAGTTAACTTCTTGTGAAGTGAAAAACTCCATGTTTGTAAGAAAAAACAATCCATCAAGACAGTTTTAACGAACCCATTGCTTCCAGTTAAAATACGAGTCCTCTATCCATAATATTGCTTCCTCCAGTGAAAAACGTCGTCTCATCTGAATCAGGAGAGAAATATGCAGAGATCAAGCACCAATTACAAGCATAAACAGTCTAAAACTGTTACAAACAATCTGGATTTCAATGTGAGAGGACAACAGAGGATGGACTTGTTCAGTGTTATTATTGATTATAGATGATTTTTAAACTCTTTAATGATAGATTTTTTTCCTAAAACATTCAGATTTTGACTTCACTAGACACTAATTGATGGACTCAGATGAAATGCCACATTTCTCAGAATCTGTGCAATTCATGAAACAAACTCATCTACATAATTTTTGGGTAAACTATAACTTTCATGTTGTTCCAAACCTGTGTGACTCAATATTTTATGAACTGAAGTTGCTCTTTTCCATAAAGATTTAACACTAGTGATTTCTGTCTGCTTTTCACACAAAACTGTGATATGGCTATATACAAGCTTTGAAATTAAGGTTACAATGACTGTTTTTATGATGCTTTTGTGGTGCTTTTTAAATTTATATAGCCTTAGTCCTCATTCATTTTCTATATGGAAAAAGAGCAGCACAGAAACCTGCAAAATTCTTTTGTGTTCCACAGAAGAAAAAACGTCACATGGGTTTGGAACGACATGAAGGTGAGTAAATGATGACAGATGATGAGAATTTTTGGCAAGAAATGCTGCTCTCTTGGATAAGTAGGTTCATCTTTCAGGGCTACTATAATGGTACGTGGCAGTTTTGTTTCTTTAATGCATTAATTTAGCTCAGAAACGTCTGATTACTCTTACGGTCTGATGCTAAACGCCATGTTGAATATCCAACATCAATAGAGGTGTTCTATGCTTCATTATCACCCTCCTTCCCAGTCTCTCTCTTTCTTTGTTTCTGCCATGCTCTTTTGCTCTCCTCATTGTTTTTATTTCAAATACGTCCACATCACCTCTTCAGAATTTCATTTTCATTTCTTCGCTCTCTAAAATGGAGGAAAGTGTTGAGAATGGGCTGAGAGCTTTTCCTTCTGCAATCAGCAAACCTCTCCTACCTCTGCCTGTTTCCACAACCCCAGTGCGGCAGCTGTCACTCACACACGCAGAGAAAATTACAGCACTGCACTCCTTACACACACACATAATCAGGTATGCACAAGCACAGACCTACACACAGCCTTCCCCAGCAGGACAGAGCGCATGGCAGAAATAACCACAATTTTAATTGGTTATTATTAGATACGATTATCTCTTTAAGTTGGAGAATGTTCCCTTTTGAACATTTCAGTATCCTCAGCGAGCTTGACAAAGCCTGGGCATGTTGAATGCTGGGAATAGTGTGCCAGAGTAAGGAGAACTGAGGTGTTTTTCTGTGAAACTGGAATGGCATTCAGTAGATTAGGTGATTGCATTGCCATTGTATGATTAATGTTCCAGTGCTTTTGTGATATTCATGTGCAGAGTTCATGATATTCATAAAAACCTGAAAATTCTGTCATCATTTGTTGTGTCATGTTTGTTCCAAACCTGTATGAATGTCCTCCATAGAACACAAAAGGAGATGTTCAGCTAAATGTGACCAGTATGACCAGTTCTAGAGAGCTGTGGATGAAATATTCCTTTAATATTGTGCAGCTGATGAATTTTCATGTCATGTCAGAACATACAAGAAATAATCTAGCCTAATTCAGGTCCTTCTGTTTGCTTATCACATAGTTCATTCTTTTTGAAATGCTGTTGATGCTGTTCAGAATGCAAGAGGTGGACAGCCGGCGAGTGTGTATAAATTGTGTATTGTATTGGTGAAATGTATTTGCCCTTTATTGCGTGCAGCAGGGTGTGCATATTAAAGCAGTGTGTCAAAGGGACACTGGCGTTTCTGTGGAGCTCATTTTAATTTCAGATATGGAAATGGGACGATGTTGGCGCTCTGACAAATGCTTCTCTGCTGCTGGAAAGACGTGCTGAGTCCTGAATCCATTTGTTATTCTCCACCAAAGGATTCGGTTGGAAAACAAGTGACAGTTACAAACTGTTTCATCTGCTTACAGTATTTGTTTGTGACATTTTGTGGACATCTCTGTCTGGTTGATTTAAAGTAGGGATTTTCTAACTTTTCAATGACAAGGATCCATTAGATGATGATCCCTGTGTGTGGGACCCCCTTCATAAAATAGGAACAGTAGAAATAGTAATTATTTTTATGTTATGAAAATTCATTTATACTGTGCAAAATAATAATATACGTAAACACATAAATTAATAGAAAGATTAATTATAAGGACAAACATTCTCCCAAATTAAATGACTGACTTTTATTTGTCATTGTATATTAAAACCAAAATTAAATTATTGAAATATTATTTGGAATATATTTACTTTGCAAATGAAAGGCAAGGCAAATTAATGGTTTGTTTCTATGCCAGAATATAAGCAAAACATTTTCAATTCAATTCAAATGTATTTGTATAGGACTTTTCATAATAATATCATTCAAAAGAAACTTTGCTGAAAAATAGTATAATGCAAGTTTATGCTGATTGCAAGGTTTTCAATTTATTTTGAAAGAAAACTAAATATATATATATATTTTTTATCTAGAAACCTTCACTCAAATATATTGCAAATATATAATTAATTATTTCTGTCTGTTTCCTTTCAAAAATGTTTACTTTAAAAAATACCGTGTAGACCACTACAATAAAATACAATATTTAGACAATATTAGCAAAGTAGATAATTTAATAAGACAAATAAATAAAAATTGTATCTACTTTGCTAATATATAATATTGCTAGAAATTAAAGCTAAAACTGTATAACATTAAAGTAAAATGGAAGATTGAGTTAGATCATTATATAATGGAATTCTTAAAGCAGTCACCATTGACTTATATATTTTGTTACACCTGAAATATAAATATAATCTGTCATCTTTAGGATGTTGGAGAGACTGTCATGTATTTAAAGTACATTATACTCACATTTTGGACCGAAAGAACTTAAGTTAATAGAACAAATCTTTAGGGAACCAGAATGTGGATAGCAGTTTTGGAGATATTTGATGAAAAATGTTCATATTGTTCATATTTTGATTCCAGGTATTTTGGTATATCTGAGCACTTTTTTGACGCTAGAAGAGCAGAGCACTTAAGATCCTCAATTTGCTCTCACTTTATCTAATTTCTATAGGAGAAGCAATCGAGATATTAAAGAAATCTCATTTATGATTTTGCTTTTATGCAGGTTTCCATTTTGAAAGCCCTTGTATGGCTCATAACCATCTGAATAGTTGCACAGCACAAAGAAACAGCGGTTTAGAGCCTTGATATGCCTTATAACTGGCTTGTATTGCTTTTGTGACATAAAGCTTTTCCTCTTCATTATGGTCCCACTGACAGCAGACATAATGAAACTCAATGAGGAGATGATGATTCAATTACTCCAGTCTATGGTCCTTCATGAAGCTGCTAGTATGCACGCTATAGAAATCTTCTGCCTCCTGCATTTTGTTCCTCATTTCAGACAATAATACCACAGAAAGGTCATGATCATTTGCATTCTGGTCAGCACAGACTCATGGGGCAGCGGCAGAAGACTTGTGCTGGATATCTAACAGTAAAAAGAGAGAACTCTAGAGAATCTAGAGAACTAGAGGATATCCTGAAAACCTTGATTAATATAGCAGGAGACTTTGTTTTTGTCATCTTTTCCACCGTTGACACAAACCATCTGTCCAGTCAATTTCCAGCTGAATCGGAGCTTCCGGCTGAAGCAGGGATTCTGGGAGAGGTCTTGACTAATGGCTGCCGTAGGCTGAACAGTGTACACATCCAATGGGGTCACATCATTTTGCTGTCACCCGGCCTCAGGCATGGCCAGTAACTCATCCACGAGTCAAGAAAGTGTTGCCGGTGCACTTGCTGTATGCATTTGAACATATGAAGGCTGTTAGCTTTGATAAGTCAATAGGATTCGATTCATAGAAACCTAAATAACCAAAGCGATCGCGCTTTTAACATGGTCAGGCTGCTGAGAGATCGATACTGTTTGCCAAGCTGTTGTTTCAACAACAAGGACGATCTAATCTCTTTTACCCAATGCTAGCAATAAGGCTGAGTCAAACCGTATGGCATATCATAACTCTTTTGTATCTATAGCTATACTTTCAAGGCTTGTTCTCTCAGATTAAAGTGGCTTTCTGTTGTAAATATACCTGGGTACATTATGCATGTACAATGCCTCATGGATAACTATCTTGCAGAGTCATCAGTTCATTCTCATACACTCAAAACACTGTCATTTATAGACTATACTGAATAAAAGGGCCATTTTGAAGTCTTAAAGCATAGATCAAGAAGTCTTTTAATACTAGCTTAAAAGAAAAAATGAAATGAATAAAAGTTTATCTTTATGCCAATTCAAACTGGTATGAATTACTTTCTACTGATAATGATTCGGTTGAATTTGATGATCAATCAATTAATTGAAGAATCAGAAAATTTAAGAAAATTTGAAAAAAAAGTGAAAACTTTAATATATATATATATATATATATATATATTGGACCCCACTGACTTTCATTAAAGGACAAAAATGTTGAAAAAGCAAAAAAAAATAAAAATAAAAGTCTGAAGATGCACTGATCCATTCGAGGAATGATGAATCATAGTTTTTCTTGTGTCACCGTGTCTCGAAGAGGACATCCGTCATGTGACTTTCATGGACAAGTGTGTGCAGTGCCAGAGCTGAAATGTTGACAGTCTCAGCGGGACAGATAAAAAACAGGTTACAGGCTGGACATAAAGTATCCCGCTCTTCATTATGTGCTCAAAAACTCCCTTGGGCTTGAGAACATGAGCGTCATAATATTTTACTGACATTCCCCTAAAGTGGGACTTGAGGATGGGTGGAAATTAAATGACTGTCAGACAAGGGCACAGTGCTGGACAGTGAGTCCAGATGTATGATGTACAGAGTATTACAGAAGAATTGTTGGTGATTTATCACCATCTGCCTTTAATACAAGAATCGATTCATACAACATTTAATCTTTTCGTCTTCAATTTAATGTTGTCTATAAAAACTAGTGCTGGGCAACGCTAAAATTTTTTAATCACGATTAATCGCATGATTTTTCTGCGATTAATCGCGATTAATCGCATTATGCACAAAATTCAATAATTAATTAAAAAGTATTATATTGCGCACTTTTATTTGAAAAGTACTGCTATATGAACAAATGTGCAATAACAAGTTATGCTCGGAGTCTAGAGCCTCGATTATAACAGGCACCTTCCGAGTAGAGACCTGCACTCCTGCGAGACTACCATGGGACACAATGCAACAGAGTGCGGCACGGGACAACACTTGATGGGCGAGTGCGGGTGCGGGCGGGTAGAGACTCGTGTGTGTGCGCGGGATGCGGGAGAATAAAATGATTCGTGGGACTCCCGCAAAATAGAAATATCTGAACATAAAATATCAAAAAAAGTATAAATTGTTATTCATCTATTGCACAAAAGCAACAAGAACAACTAATATAACATAAAAAGGATTAACATGCGCAAGCATAGGCAGTTTCTATTTATAACACGTGTTTGCAGCATTGAGTAATGTAGACAATCACAGATATCTGTTGATTTCAGGAGTGCAATGGCCAATCAAAGGTGTTCAAATTAGAATCCAGTCACTGCTCAAAAGTTATTGCGGAGTGCTGAAAATTGCATGCTCATGAATCCTCTCATTACAACACACGAAGTGTAGACATTATGGAAGATTCATTGTGCATATACTGGCACGTCCACTATTTCACCCACAGCTTGTACTAAACACTGCTGAGCACAACTTATACTACATTGATATACAACCTAGAGAGCATAGATAACATAAAAGGAAATTGCAACATTTGTTTTTTCACTTTAGCCTACAAAAATTATCTTAACACCAATAATAATGAGTGTTCACATTATTTTGTCCAAACCCTGTATATATTTTCATGCTGGATAAACCGTTGAAGAGCATGACTCTTTAGTTTAATGTCAGTATCAAACATTAAAACACATTTTGATTGTCTTTAACCCATATCCCTTTTATCTCTCTATGTACTTCCTTTCTGTCCTCACACAGTTCAGACACTCGCATTCTCTTCATCTTGTCCATCTTTATAGAGAGGCAGCAGTATGTGGTGGTGTAGTGGAGCTGGAGCACCGGATCAATGACCACAGCTGCCAGTTTCCTGCAGCAGCAGGGAGATTCCATTAATGTGTTACTAATTGCTGTTAAGCGGCCCGATGTTTGGGATGAAAAGAGGCTGTCGATACGCCTGCGCTGGTATATAGGGACAACTCAATGCAGGCCAACACCCGTCCCACCACAGGACACAACATCTATCTATCTATCTATCTATCTATCTATCTATCTATCCATCCATCCATCCATCCATCCATCCATCCATCCATCCATCGTTCTGTCGTTCTATATATCTAACTCTGATTTTCATAATATTGCCAAGCTGTGGATGGTTCTCTTAACCTACAGGTGTCTTTTCTTACTTTAATACAAGGATCTCAGGTGACCTATAGTCAACAGGTTCCAGCCTGTATGGAAATTGCCACCAAACACACACACACACACACACACACACACACATCATCCCGATATGGATTACCCCGGCTTGAAGGTCATTTTGGCCACCATTACTGATATATAAATACTTACAGCAAAGAAAGAGTGTTTGAAAGAAAAGAAAATGGGATTTGTTATCTAACACGAGGGCCCTTAATGAGTTGCTCTGCTGCCCACTCTCGTGGCCTCCAGTGGAAACAGATGGATCTGATGCCCTCGGGCGACTCCGTCTCTGTGGCTGTGGGTTGTCCGAAGGTTACATCAATGCAGTTAGTGCCCACTCTTTCTCTCTGGTATGGCCGGAAGCTTCCCAGCTTTACTGTCTGGATGCTAAAGGGCTGGTTTGCATGAGAGTCCCTAGATGACTTTCCCTTTCTATTAGATCGTTTACCCTATTTTTTGATCAGGAATCCAAACTTTGCAAGTTCATTTTTATTGATCTTAAAAATGAATAAAAAATGAAACATCTATTACTTACCCTGCACTGTTTGTTTTATGGTCATGAATGTGTATTCAGAAATTGTGCAGCATATTGTAGAAGCGTACTGTTAGATCAAGTGGTATGCTATCTATAATATATTCATTTATAATAATATAATATAATATAATAGGTAACATTGCTTATTAGCATGCCTATTATTAAAATATTTGCTGTTTATTAGTACTTATAAAGCACATATTCTGCATGACCATATTCTACATCTCTAATCCTACCCAATACCTAAACATAACAACTACCTAACTAACTATTAATAACCAGCAAATTAAGAGTTTATTGAGGCAAAAGTCGTAGTTAATGGTTTGTTCATAGTGAGAATTGGACCTTAAAATGTAGTGTGACAATATAATATAATAAAGTCAATACAAACTCAATCCGAGCAGCTGAGTCCTTAGCCATCTTCAAGAATCGGCTAAAAACACATCTCTTCCATCTTTATTTGACCCTCTGAACCCCTTTGAACTCTAGCACTCTACATTCTAATTCTATTCTTTAAAAAAACAAACAAAAAAATTTGTCCCTGTTAGACATGCACTCTATTCATTTACTGCTTGTTTTCCAAAAAAAAAAAAAAAAAACTAACACGCTTTTCTAATCTTTTTGTATTCTATCTGTTTTCTTTTTATTTATTATACAATTAACAAAAGCAAAAAATGCCTCTAAGCTTGCTCTATTCTTTTTATATTCTATCTGTTTCCTTTTTATTTATTCTATAATTAAAAAAAAAAACCTTGCTACATATACTGTATTAAGCTAACTGAGACTTGTTATAGCACTCGCATATCATTGCGCTTTTGTTTGTTTTGATTGCTTCCATTGTCCTCATTTGTAAGTCGCTTTGGATAAAAGTGTCTGCTAAATAACTAAATGTAAATTTAAATATATAATATAATATAATATAATATATACATTTTTATTTTATATTACCCTCTAACACTAGTGTTCTCTGTTCTTTTTCTATTTTATTTACTACATAATAACATATATATATATATATATATATATATATACACAAACACACACACACACACACACACACACATATATATATATATATATATATTATGTAGTAAATAGAATAAAAAAGAACAGAGAACACTAGTGTTAGAGGGTAAACGTCATTTAGTAGACGCTTCCAAACGAGACAATAGTAGCAATCAAACCTATATATATATATATATATATATATTTTACTCAAATTAATCAAAATGGATTTATAGCATTTTGGAACCAAACTCTTCATATATATATATATATAGGTTTGATTGCTACTATTGTCCTCGTTTGGAAGCGTCTACTAAATGACTAAATCTCAAAATTTACAAAATTTTGTAAATGTACAAAAACATGTCTGTTATGCTGCTTAATAATTGCAAACTGGTATTTGTTATCATATTATTTTAATGTGTTATTTTAATCATAATCACTGATTTGTAGCACAAACAGTTTTACCGTCTACTGCACTTTGTCATTATACTAGTTATTTAAGCGGCTAATGAATCAAAATACTCACACAAAAGAACAAGCTTATTTCCTTGTTGCAAAATAAAGTGGATATATTATGTCATAAAAACCGAGGACACAATAGGTCAACATTCATGGGCATAGAATTACTGTATTAAAATGCTCAGTTTGTGCGTTCTCAGATTTAAACACAAGTATAAAATGATTCATAGGCCTGCTCTGAAGTGTTTACTGCATCATGCATGCAGTATTACAAAGCAGTGTTTTGCTCTCATTCTTACTGACTTGCTAAAGTGGAGTGAAATGACAAGTTACTGTGGAGGTGAGCATACTGAGGCTGTAATACTTAATGGCTTGTCAGATTTATTAGCTTGCCAGCTATTGTAATATCCTGCTGTCTCTCCTCATGAGCTGCAATGGCAGCACATCCTGTCAAGCGTCTTTCTCCAGAGCCACAGAAGTGTACTGTGAGCTTCCTGTCACAAAGTCGGAGCTTTCCATTCTGTATTTTATCACTGTGCTTATCAATGTTTCAATAAAAAGTGAAGTGAGATTTGAACTATACATTTTTCTTACCTAAAACATTTACTAGGAATATCATAATAAGTGTTTTTTGGACATCTGTTGTGGTAATTGGATGAATATATTCTGGTATATGATTATGTGAGTAACGTTAGCACAGTATTGCCATTACTGTACTGTTTTGTAAGGGAAGGCTGAATGATTTAGTGGTGTATTAATATGTAGCCGACTGTATCGCGGTTTCTAATGACTGTTTGTTCTCTAACCTGACAGCTTTGCAAATAAGGCATTAAGCTAGTGCGCCACAGTTTCATTTACATCCTCCTGAAAAATCGATCTCTGGGCTAATGTTGCCTGGGTAATTAAAGGGATGGAGCTCATAAACGCCCTCTGGATACGAGTTATAAAAATCAACTTTCAATACTGAACATGAGTTACAGTCCCCATGACAGTTTTCCTCAGATGTCCTTTGAATTTCTTGCAGTTGATTGTGTTATGACCATTTATCAAATCCCATGCGAAAGTGTTCAGACTGATCAATGCACTTTTTCTCCTCAATTACAAAGACTGTATTGATTTTTTCTGTGCTGTTTTCATATCTAAGCACTCAACTGCAAAATTCATTTTAATGTGGCATTTGAAAGCCAAACAAATGCAAAGTATAAAGCTGAAATAATTAACAGTAAATTTTAAAAACTGAGGTGAAATATCCTTTGATAGAAACATAAAAGAGTTTTTGAAGAGTTTGAGTTTGGTTGAGTAACTCCTGTGTTGTTTGTCTTTGTAGTTTGACATGCAGCGGATAACACTGGAGGAGCTGAAACACATCCTTTTTCATGCCTTCCGGGACCACCTGACGATGAAGGACATCGAGAACATCATCATCAATGAGGAGGAGAGCTTGAACGAGAACTCGGGGAACTGTCAAACAGAGTTTGAGGGAGGTGAGCGTCAACATTGCTGCATTGTGTGTGTGTGTGTGTGTGTGTGTCAGTGGAGTTTTCCCTGGTGTTTGTGAAAACTTGTGCGTATGAACACAAAATGCAGTTGTCGTGTGGACGGCCAAAACACGTAAAAAGTTTGCATTTTTAGTTTAAAAAGGTGTTGTATAAATAGCCCCTTAGAGTGGGCTAGTTTTGATGTCGCTGTATAGGGAAGACTTAGCTCATGAATATTAATTAGCCCTAGATAATCACCTTGACTTTCCAGTCATGCTACATGAATTCTAATACATTAAGTCCTTAAGAAAGTCTGTACAAAATGCATTATGATACAAAGATAATTTCAAATAAATGGAGTAACAAATGAGGTATTCTGCAGTATTCATGATTTTAGTTATTTATGATAATCAACATGACATGAGTTGTTTTTTTCTCATAAAAAAAAATGCAGATGGTGGCCAGTGTGAAAATAAAGTACACTTTTAAAAAGAGTAGCCAACTTATTAGAGCAAACACTTAACTGCATGTTAATTGCAGTTAAATTAAAAATGTATTAGAATTTAAAATGAATTAAATGCAGTAAGGGAGTGCTTTTTGGTTCATAAAAGTACACTGTAAAAATGATATTATCAGTAAGTCATGGCAGCTTATGTTTTTACATTACTGTAACTCATCAAAATAAGTTGAGCAGTTTTAACTTTTTTGAGTTATATGAAATTCAACTTGATTTTTTTAAGTTGGTTTAATATAATTTCAGTTGAAATAATTTGTACAATAACTTTATACTTAAAAATTTAAGACAGAAACTGAGTTAAAAAATTTTTTAATGCTGACATACTGTAGGTGGAAATATTTCACAGTGTATGATTCAATCTTTATATGTAATTTCTTAATTACATTCTATTGGATAAAGTGCACTACTGAATGTAATGACAAGCATTTATGGTAATTTCTATTGTACTGAAAACTGTTTTTTCATGTATTTTAAATATATTTGTAATTACATTTGTAATAATGAGTAAAATCAAATGAGGTATTCTACAATATGATTTTAGTCGTTATTTATGACAAACATGTGAGTAAACAAATAAACATGACAGACGTAAGAACAGTATGTAATGAAAAATAAGTATAATAAATAGAAAAGCACATGAACATTTTTTGGATTAAAAAGCTAAAAGTAATTCTGATCAGCCAAACCCTTCAAACTCAAATGCAGGCATCTAACTTTAAAAGCAGTGTTTGTAATGATTTGTAGGTGCTTCTCTAGAGTTCATTATAGGCTTCTCTGCTTCGGTCTGTTTGTTTTACCAAACTAATATGGGCTGATGTTGTTGTTTCATGCATGATAATACTCTTGTTACGGCACCTCTATAGGCTCATCTCAACACAACATTCATCATGGTAATACACAGGAGGGTTAATGCTCTTTTACAGCAGGCTATGTGATATTCACAGCCTATTGACATCAGGTGCAGTTTTTAGAGGCTTATTTGGTTATTAAAATCAGAGGAGTGAATTAAAGATGCTAGTTTGGTTTTTGAGTGGGCAGCTCATCTCCAGATACACGAGTGGGTGTTGTCACGCCATCTACAGGGTCACCAGCTCAATGTAGCATATGCTGCACTACTATTATGAGATCTCCTGAAGCAAACTCATAATCATCTTATGAAACTGAGTCTTGAAATTATGATGCAAATACACCATATTCAGCCTATTTGAAACTTTGAGTGATACAGACCATTAAAAAGTTTTTTTCCACTTAAGAGATTTTAAACCTAACAAATGAATAGTACTTTTAACAACTGTATTTATACAGTAGGGGGCGCTATTACACATATATGACCCTGGACCACAAAACCAGTCATAAGGGTAAATTTTTCAAGATAAATAAATCAAAAATAAACAAGCTTTACATTGATGTATGGTTTGTTAGGATAGGACAATATTTGGCCGAGATACAATTATTTGGAGAAAATCGCATTTAAAGTTGTCCAAATTAAGTTCTTAGCAATGCATATTACTAATCAAAAATTAAGTTTTGATATATTTACAGTAGGAAATTTACAAAATATATTTATGGAACATGATCTTTACTTAATATCCTAATGATTTTTGGCATAAAAGAAAAATTGATCATTTTGACCCATACAATGCATTTTTGGCTATTGTTACAAATATACCCGTGCGAATTAAGACTGGTTTTGTGGTCCAGGGTCACAAATTCTGTTTGCTTCTTGAACTTAACAGATTTGGAGAAATTTAACATTACATCACAGTGAATGGGTGCCGTCAGAATAAGAGTCCAAACATCTGATAAAAAGCATCACAATAATCCACAAGTAATCCACACCACTCCGGTCCACCAGTTAATGTCTTGTGAAGTGAAAAACATATTCATCATTAAGCCATTTTTATCTTCAAACCATTGCCTATGGCTTAAATATTCTTCAGTGAGAAAAGTCATTTTGTCTGAATCAGGAGAGAAATATGCATATACCAAGCACTGTTTATAACTGAAAACAGTGCAAAACAGCAAACAAGTTCTGTTACCAGATGATAAATAAAAGCCAATGGCTGAATTCAGAATAGAATACTAGCAATCTATTCTATTGTTTCGGTCATAATAATCACTATAAATCTTTATAGTATCAACCACAATTTAAATTTTAAATTAGTACATATGCAGCAATATGCATTAGAAAGCTATACTTTGTGCACTTAGTGAATGATTTCAGCGTATGAATGTTCAGTATGTATGGACCACGCTTGCACAGTGTTAGCACTGCAGGGGTCAAGCACATCCCTTATGCCAACGGCGTAAGTCTCTGTCCTACCAGCAGTAACAGATGTCCACAGTGCTAAAGCAACACTTATCCACACCTTCTGTTGAGCCCTCTGTGTCTTTACGAAACATTCATGGTGGCACCTGGGGCGAGCTTAGGTGTTGTCAACAGACCACACGCTGAGACTATGTTAATGAATCTAGAGACACAAGCAAAGCTAACTGAAACTCTTAAACTAAAACTAGCCAAACAGTTGCCATTGAGATGAATGGGAATGGGGATTTAGCATTTCATTTGGTGATGCTAGCAGAAAAGAAAATGCAAAAAGTAAAAGCAAAAAGTGCAGCTTTACAGCAGTATAAAATGCTGTCATGCTTATGTACTTTTTGTAGTGAGGGTTTTTGAAGTTGAAAAAGTACTTTAGCATACAAGTAAATATATATTTTAAAAGATTTAAATTAAGTGTGAACTGAATGTAGTGTTGTCAAACACTAAATTCCTCAACTGCAATTAAATGAAATGATAGAATACACAGATATATTAGTTTAAATTTAAAGTGTCTTAGTTTAAATTTATATTAAATGTAATTAGTTTGTAATTAGCCTTTTGACCCACTTAAGTAGGACTTAAGTATCTTTATAAGTAATCTTATAATTACTTATATGGTCTTTGTAATGATAAATGTACTGACAAGCATTTATTGTAAACTGAAATATACTTTATTGTAATTCCTTTTAAAAATATATGTCATCTATTTGCACAATTACATTGTAATTACATTTGTACAGATGAATTTACAGTTTAGTGCAGTAAAAATGAATCAACTTTAAATGTAATAAACAACATAATACTGTTAAAATATCATCATATGTTATAATCAAGTAATTGTACTTCTTTAAAGCATGACTAAAGATAATTTTAAAAATGATCATTTTAAAAAAGAACTAAAGTGTTTTAAATGTATATTAAAAATACTTAAGTGTGTCAAGAAATAAAATGAATAGAAAATAAAAATGTACACTCGTTAGGTACACTTAATTGGCCTTTTATGTCATAATATTCTGTATTATCTGCAAGTAGTTTTTTTTTACAAATATACTTTTGAAGTAAACTACAATAGCACTTTCAACACAATTATGCGCACTTCTTTTTCACAAAAGGGTTGCAGTGCTGTTGAGACTTTTTGAAGTTCAAAACATGCTGAGCACGCTGCGAGACATTTTATCTTGACTTTTATCTGCTGCCATTTGGAAAGGCGAGAGTGGGGCAAAAACGAAAGTTCTCCTTAGCAACACACACTCAGGCAGAAGAGTCGCTATGTTCGCTCATTATCGCGCTTCCTCTCTGCCGTAACCAGGCCAGGGATTGGCTGCAGGGGGCGGGACTTGCTGACTAGCACTCTGTGCCGGAAGGAGGACTGGAGCGGAAAATGATATCACGGGGTGAG
>JAFVLL020005755.1:0-51580 GCA_021397915.2 Tor tambroides | reverse complement strand
TTGTTCACTACTCACTGCTGTGTGTGTGCACTTGGATGGGTTAAATGCAGAGCACCAATTTCAAGTATGGGTCACCATACTTGACAATACATCACGACTTTCATGTATATTTTTTATATTATTTGAATGAAAGTTGATATGTGTAAGTAGCTGTCTCCATTTGTTCTTCTGTTTCCTTGTGCTTTACTTTTAGAAAAGGCCTTTCAGTAACGGTCTGTTTCTCTGGGGAGTTCTGACAGACAGGATTGTAATTTTGCTCGGGCTTTCTGCAGGTTCTCTGGGTGTGGCACATCTAGTTGTGGCGGTGACACTTCTGTTATGGTGACTAAAGTGTGGAGCTCTTAGTGCTTTTAAAAACTTGCCTCATATAAAGGTGTAATTGTGTCATGTGTGTGTGAAAATTTGAAAGTGCTATTGACGTTTCTCACAATAGCGCTATTGAACACAGACCATAGAGGAACATGAAAGTCCACTCTCTCTTCTTTCCTTATTCATTTTGTTGTGTTTTTCTTTAGCGAGTTATTTTTTCCTGCCCTCGAGAGAGATAAAAATATCAGTTCAAAAAGTGGCAAAAGCCTCACATAATGTAAGTGGACGTGTGCACGTGTTTGTGCATGTTCATTTTTCATTGTGTCCAGTGATGTATTGATTTGTGAACGTGTGCTGAAAGGAGTAATTATCACGTTGCCCTCTCGCCGATGAGACCATCCAGAACTAAAATAGTAAAATGCTCATGTGCTTTCATTAGTACTTTGCCTTGCACAATTTTACAAATAAGCCAATTGATTTGGTACAGGTCGCCCTGAGATTAGAAAGGAAATGAAATCATAAGTGGACAGTCTTGTTGAGCATTCTTACAAGTGTTTTGTGTGTTTCTCTTTTGGTTTCAGAGCAATAACACTGGACAATCAGCTTGTGGTTTTGGGGACGGCGGCAGCAGACGCGGGTCGGTATTATGTACAGGCCGTTAACGAACGTAATGGGGAAAACAAAACCAGCCCTTCCATTTACCTGAGTGTAGCAAGTAAGTCTATGCAGCATTTACTATACATACATACATGCTTTCCATTATATGATGTCTACTGGAAATGTAGAATTTCAATAGAACTTAGATCTTACAAACAAATAGTTTAAAAGCTATTGAAAATTAGGAACCACTGTATTAAAACTTTCATTATTAAGATTAACAAACTTTGATGTATAGTTCAACAGATCTTTGGGTATTTCAAGTACAGTCAAATAGTCACTAAACTCACATATTTGCATGTATCTATATAAATATATATTCAGATTTTAATCAACTACTGATCGTTAGGCATCATAAGTTTGTTAATGACTTGATAATGAAAGTTATTTAATCTGCTAATGAGTAAAATGTTGCTTGGAATTAATGCGGATATGTTGTAGGTTAACTTATCCTCTCTGTCGCATGAAAACATTTGTGATATTAAGAACGTTATCAGTTAAATGTCACAGCTGATGTGCGAAACAGACCTATCAGAGACTGTATGATGGTAAATGTTATGCAGTTACATGGATTTGTAGGTTGTCAGTGGCTTATAAAGCAAAATGATTAGAGATTAGATTACATATATTGTTTTGGGTTTATTTGTTGTGTGATTGTAATGTGAAATGGTAATATTTTTTATTCAGATCGGCTCTCTGGGACAAACTATTGACTTTTTTTTCAAGTGGATCTGCTTTTAAATTAAACATATTGACCCTCCATTTCACCTTTCACATTTGCAACCATCTCATTTCTCTATATTGTCAATATGCTGTAGAAACACTAGTGCGTGTTGTGTGGCACATTTTGTAGTTTGTTTTTTAAAGGACATTAATTTCGTCTTTCCACTGGGAGTGAAGGAGAAAGTTGTTTTTGCTCTTAATTAAAGCCAGAATTTTTTTCATACCTTTCTGTTTAAACAACCAGCTACTTTTTAAAGCGGAATGACATAAAAGAACCATGCAGAAGACCTTTATAAATCAGATTTCAAATGAATGTAAAACTAAAGGAACAAAAGGGTAAGGAAAGAGTTCCATGTGAAAATCGTCTCTTTAAGTCATTAGTTTCTCCGCAGTGTTGTAGGGGACAGGAGGTTTACGACTGTCAGTCAAATCCACCATTTGGAGAAATGTCATTTTTCCTAATCAAAAATTTAGAAGAAAGGAGATGTTGAAAGTAGTTTAAAGGATCTGAAACTCCACAAACAGAGTGTTGAGTTGAATGAATATGACAAGGACATAAGAAGGGGAAAGAACAAAGAAATGATGAGTAGAGAGCTGACAGCAGGATGGATTTTTTTTTTTTTTTAAATCACAGTTGTTTTTTTTAATTGACTCATTAGAATTATTTTTATGTCCTTTTGTATTGACCTTTAAGAAGTTTATGAGCTTTTAGGGTTTTTTTGTTCATACTGTATGTCCATACTAGTATGGGAGCTTTTTTTTTTTTTTTTTTTTTGCCTATATTTAAAATGGACCAGAGTCTTCTATGTGATGTGTTTGTTGATATTGGTGTTTGGTTTGTGTTTTAAAATTTGTGGTGGAGATAGATATAGGACAGCATAGGAATATAGGAACAGAAACAGAATTAAACTTAGTTTAGTAAATTAAGCATTGAATCTCTTGAGATCATTTGTTGCAGTAATAGTGGACTGATGCAAAAAAAAAAAAAAAAATACACTGCCATTTAAAAATTGTCAAAAAGTAGGGACATTAATTATTTTATTTTATCAGTATGGAAGGACACATTAACTTGATCAAAAGTGACAGTAAACATGTATAATGCTTTGACCTTTTATATTTATCAAAGAATATCTAAAAAAAAATGTATCCTGGTTTCCACAAAAATATTAAGCATCACAACTGTTTTCAATATTAAATTATATAATTTATTTCCATAAATTATATAATTTCCATTACAGGAATAAATTTGTTTAAAAATGTATAATATAATACTGTATAATGATATAATATAATATGATATAATTTAATACAACACAATACAATGCAAGATATGATATAATTATTCATTTATATTCTATTTCAGAAGCATTGGAGTCTAATATTGGTGTTATATCACATCATTAAAATATATACCCAGCACATACTGTAGATACTGCTTTTGATACTAACGGACACAAACTCTGTTGAAAAAAACAGCATATGCTGGTTAGGTATGTTTTGAGGCATGGCAGTTGGTTTGAGCTGGTTTAAGCTGGTCATGTGCTGGTCCTAAGCATCTAGCTCCTGCTCAGGACAAGCTCATAACCATAACCAGCTCAGGACCAACTAAGGACCAGCTTAAACCAGCTCAAACCAGCTGCCATGCTTCAAAACATACCTAACGAGCATATGCTGTTTTTTTCAACAGGGACATAGTCACTTGCAAGCTTATATCAACATTAATATTAATATTTTGAGGCATGTCCCCACAGTGTTCAGTTGAAACCTACTCGACTGGATAAGAGACAGGTGGCGTCATAAAGTCAGGATGTTAGAACACCAAACCTTGAAGATGAGCCTCTCATATAACTCGCACGCACACCTTTCATAGTGTCACTATGAGTAAGCACAACCGAATCGATGTAACCATGGAAATAAAGGCTAGCATGTCACTTTATTTGACTTTTTTAGCATCTCATGCTGTCTTCTGTGAGTATGAGTGTGTGGTTTCGTCTGTGACTCATCTCTCGACATGTTGTCTGTGGTAAAGTGAGGCTGAGCAGGAAGAGAGAGTATGCATCCATCTGGACCAGAGGATGGAAACCAGACAATGACATCTGGAGAGAGACAGACAGAGAGAGAGAGAGTAGCATCTTATTAATATTTGTAGGTGTTCACACGTAAATTGTGGTTTTAGCAGGCATATATTTAAATAGTTTAAATAGAGAACTATTAGTAGTTTAAATAGACACCGGAGAGTGTTGCTGACAGAATCTAGGCAAAGTTTGTATGAACTTTAGAGGTGTTCAATCGATTTTGAATTCATGCAATTTAAGGGTTGATTTCACTCTATTTATAAGAAATTGATTTAATAACACAGTTAATGAGTTTGTCTAATTTGGTATTATAACATTTCATTCTGTTCTGTGTAATTCTATATTTGGTACATATTTAGATTTGGTTATGCAAATTACTTTATTTTTTTACTAGTTCCATTTGGATTTAACTTATAAACTTGCCATTTAAATTTTTTCTCAGGCAAAGTTTCTCAATAATTTACTGATAAATGAAAGACAGAATGACACTCTCTGGTGTTGTCTGAGTGTTTCCTGTAACTTGGTCACCAATGATGAGTCCCTTACAAATCTTCCAGAAATTCCAACAGTACCGTCATTCAGATCCAAAAGCACCAAACTCACGCCAGGCAAGTTGGGAAGTTTTAAACAAAATAAATCAAAAGTAGGGCTGTACAGTTACTCAAATGCAATATGGTGTCTTTGAATAGTAAAGCACAAAAGACTAGCTATTTAAATATGAATATACACAGAAACTCAAAGGTCCTCGCAAAAATGGGTCAAAATAAATGATTTGGTTTAACTTGAAGAAATTTTGACATAAATACTGTATAATACTGTTGTACAGAAGAATGTACTTATAGTAATAATAATATTATTGTACTAAAATAATGAAATATTTATTTATAAGGAATTTATAAGAACTGTTTTCATTTTAACAGTAAACCTCTGTTGTGCAGCACTATGTTTGCCAAAAAATAAAACAAATTGTTTATTTTATTTGATTACCTTTTAAAACATTGTTATTTTTGTTTGTTTGTTTTATACCTTTATCACCACCATTTTTGACAATAAAATTGTATTAAGTCATAAATCCACAACAATTTAAACATTTCTGAATGAATAAATAAATAAATAAATAAATAAATAAAATCAGGGTCATATTATTATTAAAAAATCAATAAATTATTATATTAATTAGATTAAATTATTTATTCAATTTAAATTATTTTATTAAATAAAGTTGTACGAGTTCTATTGATTAGACATGCTTTTTGATTACTAAAATCTAATTTAACCAACAGATGGAATCCAAAAAAATAGAAATGAGATCCTTTAAGAGAGAATTTACTAGAAAATGGACAATGCTGAGTCAGCAGGCCAGACAGGTCATAAAATCCAGTTCATACTGCGGCTTATTCTGAACAAGAGCCACCCACAGATAGAGAAAGTGCCTAACTGTAGTTTTTGATTTGAGCAGCAGGTGGATTTGGATTTGGGTGGTCTGTGGGCGGCTAAATCATTAATATGAGATTCTTGTCTATGATGCGTGCACCCACTTAAACAAACATTTAGAAGTATTTTGACAGTCTGTGTCTCTTTCTTGCCTCTTGTTCTTTCTGTTTACATTGTTTGTTAGTGCTTGCGTGCCAGATGTTGATTATGCGCGGTTTAAAACTAAATTCATCAGACACTTGTCCCTGGTGTCATATGCATTTTTAATTGTCTCACAGAATCTCTGTTCCTGCCGCTCTGTGTCTCTAGAGATACCACTAGTACCTTTCCATCTCTTCTTCTCTTTGTTCAAGGCCTTCTTCCTCTCTCTGAATGTAACCACAACATGGCCACATACACAATGCAGTTTTTTAAGAGTGAAAATTGCATTTAAATGTGAGAGTTATTGTTTGTGTGTGTGTGCACACTAAAAAATCAATCAATCAATCAGTATTTTTCAGTTTTAGTTTTTCATTACCTAAAGGAATTTACTAGTGTCAGAAAAGTGTTTTAATGATTTTGAAAGTCTCTTATGCTCACAAAGTCTGCAATTATTTGATCAAAAATACAGTAAAACAGTAGTATTGTGAAATATTATTACAATTTAAAATAACTGTATTCTATTTGAATATATGTTAAAATGTATTTTATTCCTGTGACAGCAAAGCTGAATTTTCAGCATCATTTCTCCAGTCTTCAGTCTCACGTGATCCTTCAGAAATCATTCGCATATGCTGATTTGTTGCACAAGAAAAATGTATTTTTATTATCAATGTTGAAAACAGTTGTGCCGCTTTGTATTTTTTTTAGAAACGGTAATACAACTGTAATTTTTTCAAGATTCCTTGATGAATAGAAATGTCAAAAGAACAGCCTTTATTTGAAATAGAAACCTTATTTTAACATTACTGTCACTTTTGATTAATTTTATGTGTTCTTGCTGAAAAAAAAAGGAATTAATTTCTTTAAATATGATAGTGTATTTTGAATCGAGTTTATTTTTTCTTACCTCACTGGCGGACTGAATTTTCTGGAGTGTGTTATGTTAGTGCCCATGTTATTTCTCTGAGAACATTGCAGATTTCATCCTTAATCAGCAAAACCTTTCAAAAGCCACCACTAACTGTGAAGACTGTAATCCATTCGAGTTTATTATTGTCCTAAACATCTAATCCTCAAGATTAAAACATATCCAGATCAGGATTAACACATCTGGAAAATTACATACTCATTAATCTTTAGATGAGATTTATGCCCAACGGTTATTTACAACCATCTCTGGATCTGGTGTTTGATATATTGCTTCAGCCACAGTGTTTTTTAAAGGATCTTTTTTTAATATTTTTGATTAATCTGTAAGTATTATACAGCCCTGCTTTTCTGTTTCAATCAAATCAAATCAAATGGAACGATTTGATGAAACGCAGGCCTGCTGCGATGGTGAGTGATGGGTGATGATGGTGTTATGGAACAGGAGGTGTTATGATGAAGTATACTAACATCAGAAGCAGGCAGCGAAGCTTTATGTTGTTGCTGATCATGCATGAATGCTCAAATCAAATCTGGGCACATAAACATGTCTCAAATGGCAACATGTTATTTATTTTTGCTGATTCCACGATCAAAACCATAAAGTATATGTAATTAATCATCTAATTGGTTATGCACAGCACAGTGTGATCTGAAAGTCAAAAATGCTTCTATTTTGCATTCTTTTCAAATTGACAAATTATTATGCTGCTAATAATTTAAGCTGAAATGAAACATTTTGTGAAGAAAATGTCAGGGACTCCATTTCTGCAAATCCTGATGATCCATTAAATCGTCTGACCTTTACAAAGAAGTTAAAACATGGTCAATGTCCCAAATTTGATCAGTGACCTATAATAATGCAAAATTTTAAATATTTCTTCATTTACGTTGTACATTTTCAAACTCCCAGTTCTTGGTTTATATCCATCTTTAAATGAAAATAAATCCCAGATTTTCAATGTAGACCCTTGGTCCCCACCGTTACATATTTATATAAAAAATCTCATCCTTTATGCATTATTTTGCTTTTGCAATGTCTTTTACATCTTTAATCTGTTGTATGTCATAATATGGATTTTTAAATAGTGCTTTCACATTCATACTTTAATGAATATGCATTAAAAAGCAGCAATTTTCATGTGTCACCAGGCATATAATTGATTATAATATGCACTATTAACATGTTAATAGTCTTTATGCAGGCCTTATTGATAGTGCTACCAAATAATGTTATATATAGTTGGTTCCCTGCGAGTATTTTGTTAGCTATTTCAGCGTATTGCATCTTTATGTCTCCCTGCCTTCGAGTGTTTGTCAGGATGTTCTCAATAAAAGGAGTTGACTTTGCTGTTGCTTTAGAAGGTGAAGTTTAAAAGACATTCATTCTGTCGTTTCTCTTCTGGAGATCTACTGTATGTCAGTATCTATCACAGTCAATTTTAAACAACCTCCCTCCTCAAAAAAATTCACCACTGGAAAATTTCCTCCCAATTTGTATGTTGTAGATTGTTATTTGTTTTCCAACTTATAACCAGGTTCATTACATTTCAGCTTGATATGCAGCTTTCAAAATATTGTTTTGAAGAATTTGAAGAGGATGGTAATACTGACTTTAGACGATTTGATTCTGAGGTACATTTGGAATCTGTTTGCAAATTGGCATGAAAATAATAATAATTATGATAAGCAATAACTCTGTTACTGTTACTTTTGGTCAGAACCATTTATTTAAAAAAAAATCAAATCTACTAAATGTTTTGATAAAGATACACACCTTTTGAAATTCCTGCTCGTTGTTAATTTGACAAGACCTGCATTTATGTAGTGATGAAATACTAACTACAACAAAATGCTTTTCTGTTTTGTGTATCTTTAACATACATTATCATATAAACATCCAGTCAGTAAGTGAGTTTTTTTCCTCTATACAATGAAAGTCATTGGAATCCAGTGGTGTTTTGGACCCAAATCGTTTTCATTTGATGGACAAAAACAGTTTGGAATGATATTAGAGTGAGTAAATTTTAATTTTTGGGTGAACTGCTCCCTTAAGCGTTATGGAAAATATAAGTCACATTAGCAAAATGTTTGACATTTCAGTGAAATTTGGCTGGCAAAAAGGTCTGTTGTCATTAGTGTAGTGATGTATGAATCACAGCTCACACAAAAGTCACTTTCAAACCAAACAACTTCCGAATTTGCATAACCAACTTGAACCTGATGCGAAAAATCTTCCCCCTTAAGCAAAACTGAATTCCTATTGAAATTACTCGAATTCGACAGCATAAAATTGCTTTATACTCAAACTACTGTATATTTTTGGAGCAGCTATACATTTTTTTTGCTTGTATACTTGCTATATCTGTACTAAGTTTCAAATATTTCTTCATCTCTAGTTCACTCACGATGTCCAATCATAGGTTACGCAATTAGCAGTTGGACATTCTTGTTTCACACCAGTGAGCTGTTAATTATTTTGTATATTTGACAGGCTATAATAGGCCAGTCCTACAAGCACCTTGAGAATTGATGCTAGTGTGTGTGTTCATTTTTGCATCGTCCTCCCTCTCCTCTCCTCCTCGTCTACAAGTGTTGTCATGTAATAAAGTCCATCCTTGAAGACATTTACTCACCTCGTTTCAACGTGAAGGTTTCTTCCCGTCATTTTCAATTACAAGCACAAGGCTGTGTTGATTCGGTGTGTGTGTCCGTCCGTCTGTTTGTGTGTGACCTCTGCGGGGTCTTGTCTTTGCCAGTTAGAACACGCAGGCCAAAATTTTATCTCGCAATGGCAGCCGACTTGCACAACGTGAGCCAAAGTCTCCTTCAAGAGAATTAACCAAATCATTAGAGATAAAGAAAGAACGAGAGAGGGGGAGGGGAAGAGAGTCAGACTCATTAATGTCTGAGTAGTTTACTGAAAGGTCTCTTCCTCCCTCTGTACCGTCCACTAAAGATGTTTGGGTCTTTTTCTCTGTTCATATTGTGGAAGTTGTAAGTGTGTTTTTGGGCCTGAGTGATACAATTGTTATAATTTCCACTGTAGACATACTAGCTCTGCTGTAAATCTACTGAGCTGCTTTGCTGTGTACTGTCTACATAGGCAGCTGCCTTCTAAGGGAACTGAAAAGGAACCCGATAAGTGACTGATTTTGGATGCTATACAAACACAGCAGCTCTTCATGCCTCCCACATAGCGCTCAACTCAAAACAGATTCCAGAACTGTTTGATTTTAGCATCTTTCTAAGCTCAGTGCTTCAATATTCATTATTAAGCAATGCTATAATAATGCTTTAAAAATCATAAATCCATACTGTTTGGTATAATCTAAATGTATTGAATTATTTTCATTTTCATATTTTCAGTTTTCATTTTAGTAAATGTGTTATGTGATTTTGTCATTTTATTAGTTTTTGTTTGTATAGATTTCCGTTTAGCTATAATTTATAAAATTATTTTAAAAATATATAATTTCAATATTAATTTAAATTATTATTATTATATAAAATTCATTTGTCATCAAATATTTATATATTTTTATTTTATTTCAGCTTTTTTTTGTTTGTTTTAACTTAGTAATAATAACATTTTAATTTTTAAAAATTTAAATTTAAATTTATTAGACTACATTTAGAAATTATTCACCCATTTACTCATTCTGCAATGCTAAAATATATTAATAAAATGTACTGCACACTTTAGTAGAATTGGAATTTTTGTGATACACTCAATGTTACTAATGTTTTTTATGGATTTTATTTGTGAATTCTCTCATGATTGGCTAACCTTTTCTTTCTGGTGAAGTTCTCATCTTTTTTTATTTCCAAGGTGCAAGGAAACTCCTATTTTCCATTAGATTTTCCCTTTAAAAATACACTAATACGCTACCACAGTGTTATATAAGGATGTGTTGTGTTCAGGATCTTCTTCATGATAGTGTTGTTTAAGGATCTGGACTTCTAACATAAAGTCTGCAGAATGGATTTCAAAGAAACCTACTGAAATCACAATCCTTTTCTGTTATCGTTGTGCTTTTGAGTGTGTCATTTAAATCCACTGCTCCAGGGCAACTCATGCAGTTAGTCTGAACTCTTCTATAAAAAAGTGTCTGTTAAATAACAAGTGACTGCAAAAAATGAGGTATACCACAGTTATACGTGGGAGAGAAAGTCTTATTTCTTACTTTAGGAAGGCTTTTAAAGACCCCATGGAATTTCAAATTGTACTTTTGTGGCTTTTAGTCCATGCCTTTTAGCTTTGATGCCATCTGTATGGTAGCATAGCTTACGCCTAGAAGTTGACAAAATTAACTTTGAACTGTTATCAGGATTTATTCTTACCTCGCATTGAGCGTCAAGTCTGAGGCAATTTATCTCCCATATTAAACTCCATTGGGCCTCAGCCTTGAAGGTCTTCAATATGTGTGTGCATGAGAGTGTTTGCAGAAGTATTTGTATCACATTGTTTGTTTGTATTTACTCGTTCTCCCTTTACAATGTGCTTTCACACTAGAACACTTTTATTTGAATGTGTCTAATTTGACGTGTCCCTGAGTCAAGCTGCCTATGAGTCACTCCTGCAGCTAGACAGTAAACTGGATTAATTCATGTTTGTCAGCGGCGGTCTGAGCCTCTGTAATCCACATTCAGCGGTCTACATGAGGACACATACACTACCATTCAAAGGTTTGGGGTCAGTTTTTAATGTTTTTAGCAGCCATTACTACAGTCTTCAGTGTCACATGATCCTTCATTCTAATATGCTGATTTGGTGCTCAAGAAACATTTCTTCTTATTATCAACAGCTGTGCTGCTTAGCATTTCTGTGGAAACAGTGATGCATTTTTCAGGATTCTTTGGTGAATAGAAAGTTCATATAGCAGCATTTATTTTGAAACAGTATCTTTGTAACATTATAAAAGCCTGTTACTGTCAATTTTGATCGATTTAATGAATCCTTCCTTAATAAAAGTACAAATTCCTTATAAGTGAGGGCTGAATGAATGGAGTGAGTGAGCAAATGAGTGAGTGAATAAGTAAAGCAGTTGATGTGAAGTGAGTAAATGAGCGAGTTAACTTTTTCCCCACCATTGAAGTAATTTTCCAGCAATCCATGTTTTCACTGTTATATGGTTGGGGGCGCTATTATCCATCATCTGAAATAGTACAGAAACTCCAGATCCAAAAACAAGCGAAGAAGAAGAAGAAACAAGCGATAGAAGCATAAATTACTGAATGAGATTTTGAACTCAGGAAGAGGTGTAGGACTGTGCAAGCTGTGCAAATCTGTGTTTTGATCATCGTTCTGAATCCAGTCCAGATTTAGTCTTTGACAAATAGACAATTTTCCCAAGTTTTTGTTCAAAATGTTGCTTTTTTAATGAAACTTACCCACATTCACAATTGTTGATAAAAAGAATGCATGAAGCTAGAATAAAATGGTTTGTTTTGTTTAAAAGCAGAGCATCTGTTCTTTGATATATTGTATGTTTAGATTCTGGGGGCCATGAAGTTTTGTGAAAATGAGCTATAATGCTGATGCTGGCTGGCAACTTAAAAAAAATAAAATGCTGGTGGGGAAAGAGTTAAGGAGTAAATGAATTAGTGATTCACTGAGTAAATAGAGAAAGTTTGAAGTGAATGAATGAACAAAGGAATAAATAAGTGAGTGAGTAATAAAATGAGTCTACAAATGAGTTTGACTCTTAAAGGTGCCATAGAATGGAAAACTGTATTTATCTTAGCATAGTTGAATAATAAGAGTTCTGTACATGGGAATGGCATACTGTGAGCCTCAAACACCATTGTTTCCTCCTTCTTATGTAAATCTCGTAAATGCAAAAGACCACTGAAAAATAGGCGAATCAGAACATAACACCGACTGTGACGTTACAGTCGAAATCACTAATAGTTACGCCCCCACATTTGCATATACCCGCCCATGTTCTAGGCCAGCCGAACATGCCTAGCCGAATCATCAGACGTTCTGCAGGTATTGTGAAGAAACAAGCGAGGACAACAGCGAAAATGGCAGATCATGGAAATAAATGTTATGTTGCAGGCTGTGCAGGGGATGTGAAGTGCAGAGATGGGTTGGTGTCTGTATTCAGAAAGGCATGGAAAGCAAATAACGCGTTCTAATAAAATAATGCGAGCCACTAAAGGGACATGGTTAGCTCCTTGCTAGCGGTAGCCTGTTACATTACAGTACATAAGATTTCACTTACCACATAAACAGAGTAAGGAGAGATGACTGAGGATGATGGCGAATGATTTACAGATCCTGAGCACCACTAACAAGCATCTGATCTTGAAATATGTGGGGTAAATACTGCCGCTCCATAGTATAAACATAGTACGTGCGATCGCGAATCTCGAAAGTGAAAGTGAAACTTTGAAAGCAGTTTCAATGCATATTAATAGCGGCTCCCTGATGCCCGCATTTTATTTACAGTATAATTACCCAAAGACATAACTGCGCTAGAAAGTATTGAAATATATATTTTCCTCCCTGTGTTTCCTTCCTGGGGTTGTAAATGCACATGTAAAACCGTTTCTGGAGATTTTTTGCCCTTACCTAAGCCACATACCTTCTATGTAGATATCAGAGAACAATTTAAAATATTGTATCAATGCATTCTATGGCACCTTTAAATCGCCTGCTGTTATTTATAACAACGCCTGGATGAATTGGAGTGCATGAATGAGTGAGTGAACAAGTTAAAGGAATAGTTCACCCAAAAATGAAAAATTCTGTCATCATTCACTCATCCTTTTGGTTATTCCAAATCTGAGCTTTGAGGGTTTTTTTCCAAATCTGAGTCTGAGTTTTTTTCTTCTGCTGAACCCAAATGAAGATATTTTGAAGAATGTTGGCAACCAAACAGTTGACGGTATCCATTGAATTTGGAGAAAAAATACCATGAAAGTCAACGGCTACCATCAACTGTTTGGTTAACAACATTCTTCAAAAGCTGAAAGAACTCCATACTGGTTTGTAACAACTTGAGGGTGAGTAGATGATGGCAGAAATTCCATTTTTGGGCAAACTATTCATTTAATAAGCAATTAAAGTCAAGTGAGTGAATGAGTGTGTTAAGAAGTAAGAGAGTAAGTAATTCACTGTAAATAAGGGAACAAAATGTATAAGTGAATAAATGAATGAATAAATGCCTGCTGTTGTTTATAACTTTAAAAGCTCTCAACTCTTGTTTACCCACTTGGCATGACTCTGAGTAACAGACCTCATGACCCAATTACCCGAGTTTAACCACACAACTTTAAACAGCTCGGAGATACTGAGATATCTTCAGATCTCCGATCACACTCTAACCTTCACGGATATACAGCTGTAATGAGTTTGACTGGAGGACAGTTTGAACACATGCAGTTGCTGAAGGTAGATCTGTGGTATCACTCAGTCATATTGAGAGCCCTCAGAGACTCACCTCTTTAATTTGGTCCGCTGTGGCTGGATGAGTTTGACACTTTTAATTAATTAATGCCGTTACACGTCGCTTAACATGCACGTTAAGAGGTCAGATATGGAAGCGCTGCTCATACAGTATACGTTTCAAATATTTTGTGTGCAGAGCTGGTTCACTCTAAAAGGACCTTTATGTTAAATGAGCTATTATACATTAATATATTTATGCATTAGTGACCTGAGGAAAAATCACGTCTTATCAGTGATGAAACTCTGAACTAAGATGCAGGGTTAAACCATATTTTGGGACTTAGACGAAAACCGTTAAACATGACCAGACATGCTGTGACTAAAATAACTAGCCAATAGATACTGCTAACTGTTCTTTTACCAAATTGTTCTCTAAAGACAGCTAACCAGATCACACACTCAGACACATGGGACTTGAAATCATGCCCATGCCAATCCAGAACCACAGACTGGATAGTACTTGTGATTCAAGACCTGCTTGTTGTTTAGACCCTTTTTGTGATGGATTGTAGAGTACTTATCTTAAAAAACTCACTCTGTGTTCTAAACAGTGTGTCCTCACTGAAAGCAAACATGCTGCATGAAATCACAAAATCACAGCCTATTAGAGCAGGACTTTGGTCCAGTGAGACTAAAAAATAACACTATTTTTTTTAACTAAAGTTTTACTAAGTCTTATTTTAGTATTATATCTATGGTATTATTACTATTTTGAATTTGCTTTTATTTTTATATTTCCAGTTTTAATTTTAGTTATGTTTAAGTAATTTTGTTATGTATTTTTGCCATTTTTTTTAATTAATATTTTTTATTTAGCTTTATTTTATTTTTTTCAGTTTTAGCTTAACTATTCTAGTACTTAAATGAAAATTAGAAATGTTGGCTTGTCAATTAACTGAAATAAAATGTTTTAAGTTTTTCTAAAAATATGTAGATTTATAATAGATTTATTTATATCCACATTTATTTTTATATATATTTTTTAGTAGTTGAACACTGAACCCATAATATTGATTTTCAATATTTATAATGTACTAGAGGATTTTTAGATTAGAGTTTAACCATCTGTGACTGTCAATAGCCTTCTGAAACAAGACATTTTGTATTTTCCTTATGGTTATATGGTTTTATAAGCAATTTTTATGAAGGGGTTTACGAACAATGTGAATTAGACTGATTGTGCAAAAAGGTTTTGACTTTTCTGAAACTAAAAAGAACATAAAAGACATACTTTTTAGATCACAGAAAATGACAGTCCATAAAATCTGTTTTTATGACGAAAAAAAGCAAGCCAACGACAGAATGTCTCATTTTGTGCAAATGTTCAGTTGACATTTGTAGCTGGTTAGGACACAGGTAATTACTGACATTTTGGCCTCATTCATGAAAAACAAGCAGAATGAGTTTCAGTGCGAGTCATTTGTAAAACTGTAAAACTTTACTCTGATTTTGCGTTTCTACCAAAAAATGCAATAGTTTCTCGAGCTATTTGAACGAGGCTCATTGCACAAAATGGTTGCAAAACTCAAAACTAAACTAGAAAGTCATCCTTTTTTACACTAGACACTCAAGCTGAAACTAAAACGAAAGGACCGAAAGTTCTAGGTGAAGATGTTTCAAGTTTTTCTGATCGAGCAATTTGCCATTCACTGACAGTGTTCAAAGGTGATCTGTGAAGTTCTTTTGGGTCGTACTTCTTAATTAAGTGCCGTTTCTCCTGCATTCTTGGCATGATCAAAAGATCTGTGCTGGCAGAACAGGAAGATACGTTCGATTAAAATGAGCCCTGAAAGTATATTAATAGCTAAGTCTGTTAGCACTCTCAAGGGAACTGCTGAGATCCAGCTCTTATGAATTCATCCAGACACCAGGAAGACTACAAAAATAAGTCTCTGGCTTTTAGACTTATTTTCCTCACCCTTGCCTGCTGCGGCCTGGAAGAATAAACTGGATTGACTCTAAGTGTGTGAATTACCTGACAAAAGCGAAAGGCAGCTCTGCTATTTGGTCTGTTGAGGGTAAGTGGAAAAATTGCCAGGAATTACACCTAGGGAGTGGACATCCCTCTCTTTCTCACTTGGCCTCTTTTTACCTCGCTTTCTTGTTCATTAAGGTGATTGACACTGGAACTGGAGAGGGTCAATAGGTGCTGGTGTGCAAAAGAGAAAGGAAAGAGATCTCTTTGCAATTTCTGTTTTGTCCCGCTTTCGCTCTCTTTATCTCTGTCTTACATGCTTCTTTCACAGCGCAATCGCAGCATCGTTCTCTTTCTCAATACTTAAGTCGATCGAACAGAAAGCAGTACATCATGACCGCTATAAAAATTCTGTTATAGCTGTGTGTTTTCAAAGAATGTTCCAGATGAAGTGAGGAATGAATCAGTGTAATCCCACAAGATATGTATTTTTTTGGTGTAGCCTAGTGGTGAAATATCTGGATTTGTAACTAAAATCAAACCGTTCAAAAATTTGGTTGGCGAGATTTTTATATGTTTTTGAAAGTCTCTTATGCCCACCAAGGCTGCACTTATACTATCAAAAATATATTAAGAAGGGGTAACATTGTGAAATAATTCAAATTTAGAATAGAAAATAGGTTTTGTATTTTAATATATTTGAAAAATTATTTGTATCTGTGATGGTAGAGATGAATTTGAACATTTTGTGACCTTTTTGTTTTTTTGGACATTAGATTTTTGTATTTATAAAACAAATACTGACACTAGACTTTTGGTAGTGTACGTTCCAGTTCAAAGTGGGTCCATTAACTACAAAGGTTAGCAATAATGGAATGTTTTTTTGTTGTTGTTGGTTATAGTCAGAATTCAAATCATTATGAATTGGACCTGTAGTCATTACTACAACTACAACTACAACAACAACAAAAAGAGTATTCTGTCATGATTTACTCACCGTCATATGACTTTTTCTTCTGCTGAACACAAAAGAAGTTATTTGAAGAATATTAAGGTCAAAACAACATTAAACTTTCAGTAAAACACATAACTTGTTAACGTGTTCCAAGAAGAAAGTGAGGTTTAGAATTACATGTGGGTGAGAAATTATTTCAAAATTTTGGATGAACTATGCATTTAAGTTCTAAATCAGAAACAAACAACAATCAGACACTGATGTTTTAACCCCTCCATTCCGGATGACAAGATAAACATGTTTACCCTTGCTGCTCCATATTTATTTAGATATTCATGAAGTGATGTCTGAGTTCTTGCAGCAAATAAAGGAGGGAGGAATGGAAAGAGACACTGAAAGATGAAGAGAGAGACTTACTGGGGTTCATCTGTTTATTTCCTGATGTCTTATCATCTCCTGTTCAATTACAGATCCAGAGATTAAGAGTGACAGATGATCAGAATAACATGCGCCTCCAATCCAAATATTATATGTAGTCATATGCATGTGTGTGGCTTCTGCTCATGCATGAACATGGGCTTGTTTTTGAATGATCAGTTCCCCTCTCTCTCTCTCTCTCTCTCTCTCTCTCTCTCTCTCTCTCTCTCTCTCTCTCTCATGTATCTGATGCTGCTGGGGTTCCTCTGTCAGTTCCTGATGATGTAAATCTTTCATGACTTGTCTCTCATTCTCACTTCCTCCCTCACGCTCATCCTGTTCTTTTCCTTTCATCCGCTGTTTCTCGTGTCCTTTCTTCTCTCTCCGCTCTCCTCTGCTCTTCATTTACCCTGGCACATCATCTTCCTCCCTGAAACTTCATCACTCACTTTGTGCTTCGCCCTTGTTCGTGTTTGTAAAGTTTTCAGGAGAAAATGGGTGGGAGAAGAAGCGAGAGGAATATCGCAAATGAGATTTCTTTAATATCTCAGTTGTTCCTCCTGTGCATTAATGAGAGCAAACTTTTGCTTAAAGCAGAGTTCAATTTTTCACACTATTTCATTGCCCGAGACAAAATTTGCAGGTTGTAAAAGATTTATTTCGTCGTAAGGCAAAATCTGTTGTCTTGGATCGCATAATTGGCTGATAAATTGCCTTTGCGATGAATCTTAGCTGGCAATGTCACAGATTTTGGTTCGCATTCCTCCTACAACACCCTTCTAATGAATAACCAATTGGAGCACAGAAATTGATCGTTTGTGTGTAATCACAAACACAATGTGCACATTTTTGTATGCGCTGATTACCTGAATGACTTCATTCACTCGACAGAAATGTGCAGTGTAAAACAGGAGGCTGCTGGGAATAATGTTTCCCATTATACAGAGAACCAATTTCCAGTGTAAAAGTTATTCGGAGGTGATTTTTAATATTTTTATGTGTCTAAACAGCTGCATTTTTTTTTTCAAAAAAAAAAAAAAAAGTAAAAAAAAATGTATATTAATGTACGTGATCTGAATGATTGTCAAGAAGTTTGTTTGTCGTAAAATTCTGTCATCGTTAATTCAACTTTGTGTCATTTTAAACCCATATGAGTTCCTCAGACTACACTCTAAGTAAAATCTGTAAAAAAATAAATAAATAAAGCCCAATGTACCATGATAATATGTAGGAATTTTCTGTATTTTTCACAGTTGTTTGAATCGTGCTGTGTTTTAGGGTTGAAGGAAATGCCTGTAAACTTAATGGAAAATGTAATGGTAATTTTCTGCAAGGACAATATCTATTTTTCTATGGACTTTTTCTTACAGTGCTGTGTTATGTTAGCACTGAGATGCTATTAGTTCTTTTGATATTGTACATTTTCATTTTTAATTTTAAAGTTTGTCAATTTTATTAGTTTAGTTTCCACTGAGAAAAACTGGCATTACTAGTAAATGTTTACAACTACAAAGAAGTATTGTATTAAACATGAAATTTTGATTTAGAAATACTGAAAGAGTATTATTACATTTTTTCATCATTTTTCTCCAACAATCTTTGAACTTCAAAAAATCTTTTTTTTTTTTTACAATGTTACTTTTATTAGTTTTTATTTCACTTTTAGTTATTTTAGTGCATCAAGTTGAGTTGAAATTGAGAAATGTTGCCTTGGCAACTAGCCTAAGTGAAATAAAAATACGTTTTTTATGGTTGTAGTTTTATTTAACTATAATAACCCTGCCTCAGATGTACTAAAAGAATCATTAAGGTAACAGAATCATTAATTGCAATCAGAATCAAAACCAGAATCATTCAATTCCCTTCCTAATCAATGTTGAGCCCTTGAGCGAGACACTTATGTTACTCCAGAGGACAGGATTGGAAAACCCACATTGTGTTGAAAGCATGTGTCCTGCCACTAGGCTAGAGCCTACTGTTAAGATATTTTTATAGAAAACTAGATTAAAAATGGATGTAATGAAGTCGTGTGACAATGCAGCACAGCTTGTTTAGTTTAGAATGTTTATTATTTCATAATGTGTACTGTTTCACTTGCTATTTCTTGAGTTTTGGCAGTGTCGGGCATTTTGGCAGTGTGACTGCTCCTACGACACCCGTCTAATGTAAAACCAATTAAAGCACAGCAGTTGCTGAGGTTGTCGTGTGAGACAGAGAGCAACAGAGACATTGAGAGGGAGAGACGTTCAGTTAAATGTTAATACTAGCTTGCAGTATGACAGGATGATGAGCTAATGATAAAGCTACCTTCTGAAGAATAACTCTCTCATGTTATATTTTATATATGCACTGTATATACACACCACCTTCTCTCAATACTATTTTTATGAATAGATTTATTTAGAAAAGATGCATTAATTTGATCAAATATGACAAGACTTCTTATATTTTTTACAAAAAAACAAGAACAAAACAAAAAGATTTCATCACAAAAATACATCACAGATTTCACAGAAATATTTTAAGCAGCACAACTGTTCTCAACATTGGTAAAACAAAAAAAATGTTTCTTGAGCACTGAATCAGCATATTAGAATTATGTGACACTGAAGACTGGAGTAATGATGCTGAAAATTCAGTTTTGTCATCACAGGAATAAATTATCTGAGCTAATCCACCCTCAAATTATAGACCGATATATATATATATATATATATATATATATATATATATATATATATATATATAGTATATATATGGTAACACTTTACAAAAAGGTGTCATTTGTTAACATTAATGTATTAATTAACATGAACGAACAATGAAATGTACATTTATTACACTCTTTATTAATCTTTGTTAATGTTAGTTAATAAAAATATAGTCGTTCATTGTTAGTTAATGTTAGTTCACAGTGCATTAACTAATGTTAACATACACAACTTGTGATTTTAATAATGAATTAGTAAATGCTGAAATTAACATTAACTAAGATTAATAAATTCTGTAGAAATACTGTTCATTCTTAGTTCATGTTCATAACTAATGTTAACTAATGAACCTTATTGTAAAGTGTTACCATATATATTATAATATATATATATTACTAATATATAATATATATATATATATATATATATATTACTAACAGCACAATTATTTATTTATTTATTTATGTATTTGTAGGTAGCAGAGATAGATACTTTAAACTAAATGAAATATGTCTGCATTTGATAAATCCTGATACTCATTCTCTGCATGATACTGATCAAAATGCATCTCTTTGTTTATCTCTATGTGTGTTTACTGTCATTTGTACAGTCTGCACCCCATTTTCTAGGTTTAAGTGAAAATAGGAAGCCAATAAGTGTGGTGTTTCCATTAAGGGCAGGTCAAGGGGCAGCAAATTCCCATAATTACATGTCGCAGGATGATAAAATCATGGCAGGTGTGACAGAGGGACCAAGAACAGTGGAGCTAATGTTTTTGGGGGCTTGAAGTTTGAAGATATATGAGGTATTTTGGTGAAAGGAATGATTTTTTCCTGATTTCTTTTTTTTTCTTTCTCTGCTCTCTGTGACCTGATGAGCAGTAAACAAGAGGAATCGTGGTTCCCTTGGTAAGACACTCTAATGAACTCTTAAAGCTTGTAATCTTCACTCTTCCTTCCGCTTTCTCTCTCCTTCACTTGCCCTCTTCTCCTGTCTCCTTCCTCTGATGACATCAGATGATCATCTGCTTTGAGATTTTGAATTATGAAGTGAACATTCGTCCTCTTGGCATTTCCCTTTCTGATTGCCCAGAAGATGAGACATGGGCTATGTTCAGATTTATAGGCTGCGGGAAGCATTTTCAACAGGGCTAGATGGAGAACAATGACGAGAACAGAAGCAATAATAGGTCTTAGTTTTAGGAGAAACAGTGTAAGCCAGCACAAATACTGCAGCTCACTAAAAGACAAATCCACTGAGCACAACAGAATAGGCACACAAAAATACACATTTTTAATAAAATTCTTCTAGTTAGACATTAAATGTAGGTTTTGGATTCTGCATGTGACAAAAGTAATTGTATTTTTATGAGAGGAGTAACTGTAATGGGTTTTATTTGTAATTGAGTATAAATGTAATATAATAGCTATGTTCAGATGAGTAAATAAATTGATTATATATGTTTTCATAAACTTCAAATTACACATTGTTTGGAGGACGTCACTGGGTAGGATGTGGAGTAACATTTTTGTAAATAAAGGATTAAATTTTTAATTTTATTTATTTTTTACGTAATATTTTAATCAAATTAATTAGTTAGCAAAATAATTGTTAGCTGCAGCCCTATAATTAATATAAATCAAGTAATTGTCACAAAATCATGTATATTTAAAATACTTCCATTTCCTTAATGGGGATTTTGTTTCAGTTATTCAGAATTAATTTTTATTTTATTTTATCTTATTTTATGGCAACCAAGAGTTAAGAGATTTTTTAATGAAATGTACTAATATTATGAGTACAGTGTAGCGAACTATCATAAGAAATGTAAATGAGTTCATAATGTAGTATGTAATGTAGTTGTTGTTTTTTTTTGTAATATGTGATATTCAGTGTATACTCCGTTTGCAGTATGCATGCATTTCTTTCCAAAAAAATAACAACTACTGTTGTTTATCTTTTATGTTTATTGCACTCTAAAAAATGCTGGGTTAAAAATAACCCAACTTGGGTTATTTGGCAACCCAGCCCTGGGTTAATATTGGACAGAACACATGCTGGGTTATTTTGACCCAGCTGGTTGGGTTAAACGTTTTTACCCACCATGCTGGATTGCTTAATTTATTGTTTAAAATTATTATATTGCTGGCTTAAAATGGGCTGGAAATTAAAAATCACACAGAATTACGATAGGCAACAGCAGTAATCCAAAGATGAACATTTATTTTTAAGTAAGAACACCCATGGACAAAATACAAGACAAATTGAATTTATTTGGGTGAATACAGCATAGTTCTCAATATTACATACATTCATTTAACAAGAATTTTAGAAATAAAAAAAGGCATATAGAAGTAGCATTTTAATTTAAGTGTATTCAACCTTTCTCTGTAATCGCTTTTTACCGAAATAGTGGTAATTTTCGTGCCGGTGTGTCGCAGAAATCTGAGCCGGTGAAGGGCTGCTGTTCATGGAGGAACTGCGAACTTTAGACCACGGCCTCGCGTTTCACTCGTAGCTGAGAGATGGCGTGACTGACTCCAAAACCTGTCCAAAAACAAACAGTAATGAAATTAGAGAACATATTTTAACATCAAATTAAATTACACTCAGTATTATAACGAATAAAATCCATTTATGTTATGCAAGGCAAAGGCGTTTCTAGCGCGAAACGGCTGCAGCTGACTGACATCTCGTCCTTATGTTGCGTTGCATAAAATAATATAATTTACACCACATTAAAGACTTTATAAATGAAATAAAATGTGTACAAACCTTTATTTCCCCGAAAGAGTGCATCAAATCGGCGGCGGCGGTGCTGAGAACCGCTCTCTCCTGTGGACTTAAAAAGCCTGTGCTCTCAGCAGCTGCGTTGTTGAGAAGTTTTACCGGAAACAAGCTCAACCCAGCGGTTAGGTAGAAAAAAATAACCCAGTGTTAAAATGACCCAATAAAATGACCCAACAAGTTGAACCCAATGTTTGGGTTCAAAAAAATAACCCAGCACCTGGGTAAAAATAGTAAAAAATAACCCAATAAAATGACCCAACAGGCTGAATCCAGCATTTGGGTTAAAAAATAACCCATCATTTTTTAGAGTGTGGATCTCCTTATTTTTCTCCAATTATTTTGCATTCTGTACATTACATATTATGCATGCATACCCAAATTCTTGTCTGATCATTTCATCATCTGATCTTCCTAAAGCAAAACCTACACACACAGCATGATATGTAGTTTCACACTGATTAATATGTGCACACATTGACCAATCACAGCTGAGAGTCCTGAGAAAAAAATCATTTCTGTGCTCTCTCTTTCTTGTCTGCTCTCACCCATGCTGTCTTCCTCTCTCTATCTGTGTGTGTGTGTGTGTGTGTAATCTCTCTTGTACTGTGTGTTTAGATGGATTTGTTAGAGGCTTAAGATAATGGATTCTCCTCAGAGACAAATTTAATATCTCCACATGTTGTAATCTCACTCACTACTCATGTAGACAGACACTGGATTAAGATTATTACATCCGATCTCACCAAATGACCCCTATCCTCGTGTGTGGACCCTGTGTGTCCCTGTAGCTGTGTTCTACATCGTTTTACGGCCATCTCGATATGCTCAAAGCAGCTAATCTCTGCGCCTGATGAAAACCAGCCCGTGGAAGACAACGCCGTGTCAACACCATGTCAAACACCATTTTGGCTTGAGTGCATGAGGCTGTATAAGCGGCTGACAGCAACATTACCTCAGAAGCACGACACACTGTCTTTTCCCCTTAGTGCAAATCCTCCTTTTCATTTGCGGCGTTCTTCAGGCTACTGTACTTCTGAGCTCACTCTGAAAAAAAACACGCAGCTATAATCAGCATTTCCCGAAGCACAATATGAGAATAGATAGACTCGCACAATTATTCTGTCAGCAGAGGTGAGGGATGTGAGCTAGAGTGGGATTCTTTATTTCTGTTGGATCATATTTAATGTATTTATGTTAATTGTTTGCCGTTCAGCATGATATTGCATTTCACATAGTCTGATTTAGACACGTACAGTTGTTTGTTGGTTCTGGAACAATGTTCCTATCGATCGATCACAGCCATTTCAACCCCTGAAACCAGAGAGCACTGACTGGTTGAATTTTTTTCTCATATATATGCATATTAGCTTATATTAATAACTAGGCAGATAATGTTTGATGACACTGATGATGGCTTGACTTAGATCACAATAACCTTGAAAATCTTGAAGTTTGAAGGTAGCAACTCAGAGAAGTCAGAGAATTAAAGATTGCTAACATGATGTTAACAGGTTTTAGCATATTATATGATTTAACATCTTGCAGGTACGTTTATAGTGTGTTTTAACATGTTGCTAACATGTTTAGCACATTTCTAGCATGATTTAGCATGTTGTTGGCATGTTTTAACAAAACATTTTAACATTTTAATACTCAAGAACTGATTCATTCATGAATTCAACCTGGTTTTGTGAACTGAACATAGATCAGATCAAAGTTCTGACTCAAAAGATTTGTTCATGAATCAGACTTCACTGGCTCTACTGTATACAATTGTGGTTCTAGCATGATTTAGCATGTTTTTAACATGTTTTAACAAAATATTTGAACATTTTAGAACATTGCTATCATGTTTCTAGCATGATTTAACACTTTGTTGCCGTGTTTTAGTAAGTTGCTAACATGATTTAACTTACTGCTAGCATGATTTAGCATGTTGCTAGCATGTTTTAGCAAGTTGAAAGTATGTTTTAGCAAGTGATTTAACACGTTTTATCACATTTTGCTAGCATGTTTTACATGTTGCTAACATGTATTAGCACATTTCTAGCATGTTTTAAGTTGTTGCAAGCATAATTTAGCATATTGCCAGTATGTTTTAGCAAACATTTTAACATGTTTTTTTTTTTCACATTGCTAGCATTTTTTCCCTTACGAAAATTAAGTGTAGTAACCATGTTTTTTTTGGTCTATGATTACCATTGTATAACCACACAGTTTTACTACAAATATATGGTTAAACTATGGTTAGTGTAGCAAATCCATGGTTAATTTGTGATTACTATGGTTTAACTAGGCCTATAGTAACCATGTTTGTTTGTTTGTTTTATTACCATGTTTTATTTGTTTTAAAACCATGGTTCATTTTCGTAAGGGTTAGTAAGTTGCTAGCATGATTTAACATGTTGCATGGTTTAACAATTTTTAGCTAACATGCTAATTTGTTATGTATTAAAATAAATGTAACCAGAAACCACGTGGTCAGTGAAAATAAATAAATAATGCAATCTTTCTCAAACCTCAAAATGAATATCCATTTTCCATATGTTGTGATGCCTAAGTTAATTTAAAGCAGATTTAAGTATTTTATTTTTTATTTATTTAGACAAAAGAACAATTTTAATGTCACACGTTTATCAATGAAAAAACTGGTTAAAAGAATTGTTGTTCCAAGAACAATATAAGATGTAAATCACGCTAAGCTCTTATATTCTGCGAACTTCAAATCTGGAAGCGATTTAACACCAGATGTATCCAAGGTTTGCTTAGTGTAATTGGTACTAGACATAAATTTAAAATGTGCCAGTCTATGCAAATCAGGTTTCATGCCGGGTAATAAGATCCAAACCTAAGGTGCCACCGTTTAACACATACTGGCTTCATTTAGAGTGCACATACACAACTACTTTTGAAATAGCACTTCGTTTTTAGACTTTCAGAAATAGCACTTGTATATATCTTGTTCCTCTTCTTATTGACTTTTCCTGTCCAATTCCATTCGCTCGCTCCGTTCTTTTTGTATTTCATTTTCACTCACAGTTTTCTGCTATGTTTTTTGTGCATTGTTTGTCATCTTTTTGAATGATGAGATACAGCCAGATGAATGCATAAATTACATACATTCCTACTGAGATTACAAAAGTTAGAGCATCTATCACTTCTGTGTTCGGAGAAAGTGAGAATGCATTACACCTTTCCAGTCACTGATCAAAGATCAGATCAAAGCTTGTGTGTGTGTGTGTGTGTGTGTGTGTGTGTGTGTGCATCTGTGTACCAGTTTATCTGTCATGGTAGGCTGGTTTTCATCTTAGGTGTATGCTCTCGCCATTCTCCCTGGTTCTTAAAGGAATCATTCTCATAAAAGGAAAATGATAGCATTGTTTACTTGTTCCGTCTTTTATTTCATGGCATTTAAAGATAATATGCATAATACAACGAGTGGAGTTTTAAACAATAAAAGGATGTAAAAGTATATATATAAAAATGATATTTAGAAGATGTAAATAAAACAAAAATAATTGGAGTACTTTTTACAAGAAAATGCTATTTCAGTTTTTTTTTTCTCCTTCTAAATTTCACTTTTAATGTGTTACCTGGCGTTTCTTTGTAACTGTTTGTGAAATATACTAGCCATTTCTGAGTGAAAATGTTTTCTACACCATTTTTTTTCTCAAGTGTACCGTATAAGTATCATAAGTGTAACTGTAATAGTTATACTAACAATTAATTAAATTCTGTGACTCATGTTTTATTCCAAGGCTTATGAAGCCGTGCGAGTGACAAACAGATCAAAAAGATCCAAATTTAGTTGTTCATACTTCATAGATCATTTTCTCATCTGTTTAGTTGTTAATGCAAGAATCAATGTGACTGAATCAACGAATCAGTGATTTGAACTCAAGAACTGATTCATGAATTGAGCCTGATTTTGTGAACTGAACAAACTGATGCATTGAAAAGATCTGACGCAAAAGAACAAGTCGTTTATGAATCAGACATCACTAGCTCTCTAATAAATATGCCAAGGAATGTAACGCTTGAGTCATATAGAATGATTTTATACATCTCAGAAGTCATATGTGCAACTCTTGTGATATTTTTTGGTGCTTTTGCATCCTTTTTTGCGATTGAAAGCTCCAGTTCCCATTTATTGTAATTGCACGGAATGACATGAGGACGAGTAAATGACATAATTTTCATTTTTGGGTGAACTATTTCTTTAAAGATGCAATCACATGTCATTTTCGCCACTCACCTATCTTTCCCCATCTCCCGCTCTTTCTTCCCCTCCTCTATCATCTGTCAACCACGGATAGTCATTTGACTTTCTTCTGCATGCATTATATTTCAGAGAACGAAATGATTCAGAGAGAGGATAAAAAGAAGAAGAAGAGAAAAAAAACTTAGCACCTCATCACAAAACCTTATCTCCCCCATGATGTTCAGTCTATTAACCTGATTGATTGTGCCAATAATCAGCCGTCTCTCTCTCTTTTTTACCATTCTTTTCCCTTTCTCTATCTCAGACATTATTGCCCCGGCTGAATTGGTTGCCCCGGTGATAGTGATTGCACCTAAGAACACATCAGTGGTTGCCGGGGCGGGTGAGGCTACTCTTGAGTGCGTTGCTAATGCGAGGTGGGTTGCCCTCGACGGCAGTGACTCACTGCCAGGGTTCCGTTAATAACAGGCTTCCTGTATAATTTCACAGATGTTTGCCATCATTACATTGTTTTTATTATCCATAACATTGGTGATGTCATTTAGTGTCAGTCATTTTGAATTGTGATTATATCTGTCATTTTCTTGCTGTAAAATTCACTTATGCACTTGTATCAACTTAATTAAACCAGATTCTTCTTTTCAGTTTTGTTAAATGCACTATGTGGACAAAAGTATGTAGTTGTAGTTACAGTAAAACTGGCTGAGAATTTCATTTCAAAACCGCTGACCCCATAAAACTGCAGTTATCTTTAATGTGTTGACATATTTTCTGTTGAAATTTAGGTGTAAACTTAATTTTAATATTAAAGGACTCTTCTTTTTTTAAATTAGCCTATACTTTAGCCTATATCACAACCATGATCTTGATTTGCCACTTACTAGATGGTTCTTCTTCTTGAGAGAATTTGATTGGACAAAAATTGTGTAGTGCTGTATTTTTTATTTGTTTTCCTGCAAGAGACTATCAATTTTAAATATGTATATCTGATAATAGTGAATTTTGTTAACATTTATAGAGTACAGCAAATAAACTAATATTTAAAAGCTGAAGGGGTTATTAAGATTTTTCTTTTTTATTTATTTGATACAAAAAAAAAAGCAAAACAAAACAGGAGCATTGTGAAATAATATTACATATATGTATATACATTACATATATGTATATATATATATATATATATAAACTTAAAATAATTTATATTTTAATATATTTAATGTTATTTATTTTAAAGCAAAATCTTCCATTATTGCAGTCTTCAGTGTCACATGAATTTTAAAAAAATCTAGTAATTTGCTGATTTGGTGCTCAAGAAACATTTCTGATTAATATCTATGTTAAAAACTGTTGTGCTGCTTAATATTTTTGTAGAAACTGTGATACATATATTTTTTTTGCTGGATTATTTGGTGAATAAAAAAGAACAGCATTTTTTTAAATAATTTTTAAAAAATCTAATAAAAAATGTAATGTTTTTACTGCCATTTTTTGGCATTTTACTGCAGCCTTGCCATCACAGGAATAAAGTAAATTTTATAATTTATTAGATCAGAAAGCAGTTAGTTTCAGTTGTTTTCATATTTCAAAATATTGCTGCTTTTTTATTCAAATAAATGTGGCCAGGCCAAGCAAAAGACACAATAAATAAATGCATAAATATATAAACAATCAATCGATCAATCAAACAATCAATCAATCAATCTTACGGACCCCAAATCTTTTTGGTAGTGTATATGACATCAAAGCTAACAAACATTGGCTAAAACCCACAAAAGTTGGCTTTAAACATTACAATTTGTCTCGGTTTGAATTTGGGGCCTAGTCAACCTGTTAATTCCAGGTGCCCACATACTTTTGACCATGTAGTGTATGTATTTTTCTTGCATATTTAACACATAACTAGTTGCTGTGCTCTTCATAATTCTTGGCTTGAGTATTAATTTCAGTATGGCAGTTAATGTGCTGTGTTTTGTGTGTGTCTGCGGAGCAGATCTCTTGACAGGCTGCAGGTGTTCTGGAAGCATAATGGGGTGAGACTAACAGCAGGAGTGGACTCGTTCGGTCGCAGGCTGGTCATCAGTAACCCCACCTCAGCGGACGTGGGTCTGTACGTGTGTGAGGCTGCGCTCAAAAACAGCAGTCAAAAGAGCACAGAGGCCAAAGCGTACCTCTCCGTGCTGGGTAAGATGATTGGTGTTACTATACATGCAGTTTCGGACAGAGTTTTAAGTATTGTTTTACTGAAACGCCCTAAAGAGAAAGAGTTTGACATATTTGAATTCAGGCATATCGTTGAATTAAATACTGCAGTCAGCTCATTTTTGTGTTGTGTAATACCAGTTCTCTTTTAAAGCAAGTTAGTCCACTTCTATGGCCATTTTTTCAACGCCTCTGGGTCTAGTCAAGTACAGCTACAAGCTTATGTATGAATTACTGCACATATGCCAATTCAGCAATAAAATTTAAAAACATCATCAAATTTGAGAAACCAAAAGTGAAAACTATATTGTTCAGTGATAACTATATTAGCATCCACATCAATGGACAGAAATGCTTGTTTAATTTAAGCACACTGTTGCAGTCATGTTTTCACAGCTGGTGCATTAAAGTCCAGTGGATTTTGATTGGCTGTCAGTGGGTCTCATTCACTTTTTTCTCAACTGTGTGGATTATTCATACATCTATACACAGAAATTCTCACAAATAATTTCTGCCTAATTCACAACACAAGCATGTGCACATTAATTTTTCTTAAACTTGTTCTAATGTCAGTGAATTTTGAGTAATCTAAAATGAGTTACACTGTGTGCAAAGTGTTTTTTTTTTTAGCATAAAACACCCAAACTATCTCCATATAGGGAGTTTTTGCACAACCTATATTTTTACAGCCTTTCGATGCTCTCGAAAAACACACACTTGCCTGAAAGCACGCACAGCAAGATCCTTAAACAGTGTGTATGTACATAATCTAATGTGTTTCAGTTGCTCACGTTTTTTTCAAATTTAGAACAAATTTCAGAATGAAAAGTTAAAGTGAATGAATAATGATTTTTTTTTTTTGTGAAAATGTTCATACACAGTAGTGTGTTGTTATCATTATAGCTATTTTATTAACTTTGTTATTCTCTTAGAGTTTTTTAAAAACTGTATGGTTATAGCTATCATTGGTTATCATTCTGAAAATGAATCATAGATTTTGAACAAATTTTAGTTTGAAAGTTATTGAATGAATCATGATTTATTTGTAAAATTGTTCACATGCAGCTTTCATCAACTAGAAAAGATCCCTCTGAAAGTTCCAGTCACTGGATCATTATTGCTATACTTTGCCATTATCTAGAGTTTGAGTAATTTTTTGTTACTTTTTGGTTACTTTAACTTTGTATTATTTATATAATTATGTTTATAGTTAGGCTTGTTGTAAAGATCAGATGATGCCTTTACCAATAAGATGATTGTCTCTTATCATTTAACATTGCATTTTTTTCTATTCATTTTTCAATTAGTTAGCTACATACACTCAACCTACACAATACTTAAATTTAGTATCTTCATCAAAGTGACCTCTCTGCTCTTTAGTGACAGTGAAGGTTTTAGGTGGCCTAGATAAAACTCTGATGGAACATTTGATGGCTGGGTATGATTAAGAAATATTTCTGAGCTTGTGGGAAGCGTCAGTTTGAAATCAGAAATACATCCAAAATCCTAAAATCATAGTTGGAACTGCCTCTGTGACATTTTCATCAACAGACGCCTACATAAGACTTCGTCACTGCAGAAGTTTAAATGCAGCCTTTAGTGACACATCTGCACTGTTGTCTTTTTGCCTATTTAGTTACATTTTTTCTTTGTATCTCTCAGTAAGTGGGCAGACAAATTTAGAAATTTGTAAAAGTGAATTCTAATGGTACACATTTATTCACACAGTAGCAAGTTTCAGCTTTTTTTTTGGCGAATCATTGGCGTTTTATCTGAGCATCATGACTCTTAGTTTCCAATGTTTCCAGAAGGTCAGTAGGCTTAAACATCCTCAGCCTCCTTAACATCCATACTCTTTGATCCAAAAACACAAATATTATTCTCTGCCCTGAGATCTTTTTCACCAAAAGATGTGCTATGAATATTTATACCTCAACTCGCACTCTTATTAGAAACAGCTACGAATATTCTTTCAATGAGCTTATCTGACAGGTGTGCGCCTTACATGATTGGGCGAAAGGGGGACATGCATATGCATGAGGCAGCCAATGGAGTGATGAATAAATTGGGGCTGTTGGAGGCTCAGAGAGACTTTTATAGAAAGATAAAGTGAACATGTCAGAGCAGCCAGCAGTGGAAAAGAGGTGGAGATGGAGGAGGTATTTATTGTTTCTGCCGTTGAATCCGATCCAGGCGCCAATCTGAATATGTATATCCTGATCTGCATAAACATACAATGAGACTGAATAAGTGTTGATTTGTTAGGGAAGAACCAAAAGGTGGAGAGCAAAGAGAGAAGAAAGGATGAGGACGAGTTAGAAAAACTGTGGCATTGTTATGGCGTTCGTTTTTTTGATGCTGTTGTTGTTATTTGTTTAACCCCCTCCTTTTTTCTCGATATTCTTCGGTAAGTGAAAAGCTGTTATCAGCATCATGCTTAACAGGTCCTTTGTCTTTTTTCATTTGAAGTGAGTTAGACAAGGCGAGAGCGAGAAAAAAAAACAAATGCCAGGTGTGTGAAAAAGTAACAGGAGTCTTGCACTTCCTGTCATGAAATCTGAAAATAAAGGTGAAAATAAAAGTGCAGTGGATGAAAGGGTTTTCTTTATGTATACATTTATATAAAACCTTTTTACTATTATAATGAGCTAAGTGCCGCACCAAAGACTGCTGGGAAAGTCTGGGCTCACTTTTTGCTTTTTACTCATCCATACTTTTACTTTTTCATCTTGACTTCAAAATACACTTCTTGAATATCTGCCTGTTATGTCAGCAAACTCTGGAACACACTCATATTGGTATTAAATAGTGAAAATATAAATGCAGGCCTACTGGTATGAGGGACACAACACATGATGTCTTCCACAAATACCTAAACAACCACCCAAAACATCTAAGCACACGCCTAACTACACTCTAGCAACCATCTAGAATACATAAAAACACTTAACAACACCCTATGACCACCCAGAACACCTAAGCAATCACCTTTTCTTCAGAAAACGTCGAAATCTTGTGTGTACTGACAAGTATACTGTATGTGTGTGTGTGTGTGTGTGTGTGTGTGTGTGTGTGTGAACCCAGAGCCTCCGTACTTCACGTCAAAACCAAAGAGGTCGGTGATAACGGAAGTTGAGAAAATCGTGGAGCTTCACTGTCAGGCCAAAGGTAAGCCCCGCCCCTCCTGGAGACAAATAGCTTTGTTGCATCTATCAAATTACTGTAGCACCTCCGAGTTTGACCACTTTAGAGTCATATAATACTTGTCCTACATTGTCTGCTGTTATATAACCATTCCCCTGCAGGAAACTATAATCTTTATATTGTCAGGAGTATAAAAGCTGCCAGCACTTGCACAAAAAAGTCACTTAACTTCCAGTGCAATACCTGTCAATCCTGAACCTTTAAATGCGTCTTTTAAAAGCATAATGTTCCCATTTCTGCACAATGTTATAGCATGTTCTTTTTACTGTGGCCGGTGTGCTATTTGCTGTAAGAACATCATTCATTTTACTGTGTGTGCTGAGTCAACCAGAAGACTTTTATCGTAGCCGTTTGTCGCCTCACAAATTTGACCTTTTCTCCAAGCACGCCGCATCGACCCCCCGCTCGTTTCCTCCACGTGTCATTACTTGAATTCATCTTTATTTAATCGACTAAATGAGTGATCTAGAATAAGCGGTCAAGTACATTAGAAAAGGCGAGCGAGGCGCTAATGGAATTAGCCGCTAATTGGCATCAGTGTTCATATTACGTTAGGATCTAGTTAAAAGACATTAGGTATATCATTGGCTTACAGGGCAACGGAGGAATAGAATCCAACTAGAAAATCCTTTTAACAAGCTGCGTAAATCTGACCTACATTTCAGCAACAAAGTGCCAAGTGTCTAAAAGTTAAACTTTTCATGACTTCTAACAAGGAAAAATCGTAAAGAGAGACCTCAAACGATTCTTTCTTCTCCCCTTCTTTCTATCGTAATATTTTACTCCTTTATTTAACAGAAATCTGGACAGTTTCACTTTCATGAAACTTTTGAAAACTACTGAGACTTTTCCTTTTTTGTGGCAGAGATTGTACCTCTGCAATTTACACTTGCTGTGAATCTCGTCTCGTTCTTTTTGCACTTTCGTAAGGGTGTGAAGCTGAGTTTGTGCGCACTTTGTCATAAACTGTCAGAAATTTAATTACAGTGAGCTTGTTTTTGACAGTCTTATTTTAACATCCTTGTCTTGCATCCCCGTGGGTGTGACGCGACTATCAACGATGGGAGGCGGGTGGAGTGGATTCACGCTATTTGACCTTTTAAAGTGTTGAGCTGCAGGATTTATCCATGATATATTCTTTAATTTGCATATCGTGATGAGCATATCATGAGTTCCTTCAGATGAACTTAATTTACAATTATTGCTAATACATATAATTGCCGTTTTATTCGTTTTCGTGCTGGCTTCTTGATTTCTCGCTCCCTCTCTCTTGATCTCCCTCTCTTATCCTCTCCAAATCTTCTGCTTTTTTGTCTGTGAAGCATGTCAAAATTTTATTGGAAGTTTAATCAATCAAAGCCAATTTATTAGATTAAATTTTCATTAATTAAACCAAAGTGTGCCCTGATGAAGGTCTATTGATGAAAACGTTAACTTGTGATAAATCAAGCAGTATGTGTGTGTGTCTGCTTTGATAATAATTCTCTCTTCTATCAAATGTCATGAGGCATTTGTGTAAATCTAGCCCTTAAAAAATTGGGGTTCATACACTCTGGTTAAAGTTTGGAGTAATTAAGATTTTAATGTTTTTGAAAGAAGTTGTTTATGCTCACCAAGGCTGCATTACTAAGACCAAAATACATTAAAAAGTATATTAATATAGTGAAAAATTATTACAGCTATATCAGTTACTAACTATTCCTATTTTAATATTTTTTCAAATGTAATTTATTCCTATGATAACAAAATGCAGCTATTACTGCAGTCTTTATGTTCACATAATACTTCAGACATTGTAAAATGCTGATTTGGTGCTTAATTATTATAAATTATTATTGGTTCACAAATATTAATAATGGTTGTTGAACAGTGGCGGCTCATGGGTTTTGAAATAGAGGAGGTACACTTGGTTTCAGGATCCTTGCCTATTAATATTATTAACGTATTTGCTTAACCATTTTAAAATGGTTTTTCGGTTGCTTTTAGTCAGAAAACGTAAAGAAAAGGACTCAAACAGCAAGATAATATAATTTCACTTACCTGGCCTATCACCAAGCAAACATCCATCCCTTCTTAAAAGTCTGTGTTAAAAGAGCGCTGCCTGTTGTGCCATTTAATTAAGCCGACGGCTGTAGCCTTCATCCAGTGTTCTCCCTTTATTTTTAATTTGTATATACACTGTTTGAATGACAGCTTGGTAAATCAAATATTCAATATCGCTACTCATCATACGTACATTATCAGCGCAGCTGGAGACGTTCAAACTAATATCACGTTATTTACGTCTCTATAATGATTGGTTGATATACCAGTAGGGAGGCTAGCCTCCCTTGCGAGGTTTCTTTTCTCAACACTCCTCAGCACTGAAAGTGAACACTCGATGCTGATTGGCTAATTTTTTTTACCAACGGAGGCACGAGAGCTCAGCACTCCCCCGGCCTCCCCCTCCCCGTCTCTATCACTTAGCGGTTGTAATTAAATCATCAGATTCGGTACATTCGCGTTTCGCGATAGAAAAGCGGTGTTTTCCAACTTCAGTAGCATGTTATGATATTACAGCTGTGATATTACAAACAAAAAATACACATTTTGAGACATGAACTGAAATTAATTGTGAATTTTATTAACATTTAAATCGTCCTCCTCCTCCCATTTTCACCTCAAAATTTTGATGAGGGTCAGAGGATCAATTTATTATTATTATAATTTAATATTAAGCAACTGTTTCCAACATTGATAAACAGATTAGAATGATTCCTGGAGGACACTAAAGACTTGAGTAATAATGCTGAAAATTCAGCTTTGCAACGCAGAAATAAATTCTATTTTAAAGGATATTACAATAAAAACTAATAAAACATTTTTTTTTTTTTTTTTAAAAAAAACAGTATTTCAATTTGGAATAATATTTCTCAATTTAATCTTTTTTTCTATATTTTTGATCAAATAAATGCAGCATTAAAAAGCTTACTTATATATACTCATGTCGTACGTGTGTGTGTGTGTGTGTGTGTGTGTGTATATATATAAAATAGTGATATTTATTTAAACACATTGTCATGCTTCATGTATTATTCAGGGGTTCCCACACCGAAGCTGGAATGGTTCAAAGATGCCATCCCCCTCTCCACACTGAACAACCCTCGATACAAGCTCACCTCCTCCTCAATGATTCTACAAGTGCGGAGAATTCAGCTGGACGATGCTGGAATATTCCAGTGCTTCGCTGAAAACACGGCCGGAGAAATCCAGGCATTTACCAACTTGGTCGTCACAAGTAAGATGAACAGCTATAGGAACATTTCACCAAAATATGCAAAATTGCCATAATTTACTCACCCACATGTTGTTCCAAACCTGTATGACTGAGAGGCCTTGAGTAGCACAAAGAAATTTTGAATTTATTTTGGTGCTTTTTAGTGATAGTTACCATATGTTTTCATTATATGGACACAGAATTCTTCCTTAAAACCTTTTTTTTATTATTCCACTGGAAAAGAAAACTAATACGGCTTTGGAACGACATGAGGGTGAGTAAATGATGACAGAATTTTCATTTCTGGGTGAACTATTGCTTCAAGCTAATGGGAGGATGATGCATAAATACAGCCATGGATGTTTTAAAAGTCAGTGATCTTGCTCTCTTCTCCTCTCGGTTGTGAATTGATCAGGGAGTTCAGAGACCCCTCATTGATCTGTGTAATTAATCAGTGTCTACTGAGAGATCAACCTTTAACACACACACACACACACACAGACACACACTCAGCACTTAATCAACACCTCCAGCTCTCTCTCTCGCTTAGTCATCCTCATCTCTCTTTTTCTCGCAAGTTTCGTTTCACTTCACACCATTTTTTATTTAAGTTTGAGAGTTTTAAAGTTAGGCACATTCATCATGTTTTTGAAATTAATTAACAAGTGAATTACTTGAATTACTGAATGTTATAATAGTGGTGTGATATTTAAAGCTGCAGTTTGTTCACTCTAAACACTGCATGTACATATATGCAGTAACCCTAAATAATTGAACACTCAAGTCTCACATAAAATGTATTGATTTCATAGCATTTGATATCAAAATATCAAACCAAATAGCAATTGCAAGCAAGTAATACTAGAGCTGTATTACCATTCAAAAGTTTAGGGTCTGTAAGATTTTTTTGTAATGTTTTTGAAAGGAGTCTTTCAAGCTCATCAAGGCTTATTTATTTGATTAAAAATACAATAAAACAGTAATATTGTGCAATTTTATTGCAGGTTATTAATTCTGCAGTGTACAATTGATTTTAGTATTACAAAACCTTCCTTTGGCTCAAATGAGTGACACTAGCACTGCCAAGGTCATGGGTTTAATTTCCATTTTTTTCTGGAATTCTTTTTTCCGTGGAAAGTTAAAAAGGACAGCATTTATTTGAAACAGAAAACTTTTCTAAAAATTCTAAAGTTTTTACTGTCACTTTTGATTTATTTAATGTGACCTTTATTTATAAAAGTATTAATTTCTTTAAAATAATAATAATAATAAAACCTTACAAACCTCAAACTTCTAGTGTACCTATTTTTTGTTTCTTAGAATTCATTTACTCCTGAAGTAAACATGAATGGAAGACATGATGATTTTTAAGTGCGTTTCCCTGAGGTTTTAATCTTTGTCACTTTGTGTTATCATTAATCGTTGTAATCATTGTGTTAAGAAATTGTGTTCTGCCATTATAAGCTACTACTGTATGTGTTAGAGTAGGTTACATGAAATAAACCATGTAATAATATTTATGCATACAGCTTTTTTGGGGTCATATTAATTGAGATGTTATGGAATGTTTGTTTTAAAAAAGTATATTTGCCACACTGAAGGACAGGTTTAAACAGTGTATCTATTGTTTTAATTGAATTCTAAATCATTTTTATTGAAAGTTTTGCGTGAAAAGTTTGATATTTGATCGAATGCAATGACATTCTTAATTTTTAAAGTGTCCAAATACTTGTTGGCTAGGGTGACATACATAATTTTTTCCTAATCACATGCTCTTTATAGTAATCTTAGTAATTTTGTACTTGGATTTGCATTTATTTGAGCATTCTGTAAACCCCACCTTCTTGCACACCACAATTGGTTGATTATGTATAATGCCTGTATGCGACTGAACTACTTTTCAGTCCTGATTCATCCTCCCATTTTAGGCAATTTAGAAATCCTGGCCAGACAATTTCCAGAAAAAAGAGGATGCATATTTACCCTATCATCTCTATATTTCTTAGATTTTCAGTTATCTGACTCACTTATTTTTATGGCAGGCGTGTCGCCATCTTTCACCACGCCCCCTTCTGACATCACTGTGACTGACGGAACGTCAGCTGTCTTCACCTGTGAGACATCTGGTGCCCCCAAACCTGCTATTGTTTGGAGGAAAGGTACGTCAGATTACATTCACGCTCCTTTGCACATCATTTACAGGGTTGCATGTTAAACTTGTAAGCAGTGACTAAACCCTGTGAATCTTTCTCAGGTTCTCAGGTGTTAGCGAGCGGGTCGGTGCAGATGGCTCGTTTCACTCTGCTGGAGTCCGGAGGCTTACAGATAGTCCCCATAATGCCGAGCGACGCAGGAAACTATACGTGCTTGGCATCTAACTCTGAGGGACTGGTCAACGCAACCGTGGCCCTGACAGTCTTGAGTACGAAACTGTAATATTTTGAAAAATGTGTTGTTTTTAAAGACTTGAAAGTACAAACAAATGCAGTGTATTTGAAATTCAGCGGAGGCAGGATTGCAGACAATTTCCAAACATGCCTTTTATCAGCAGTCATTGTTTGGCTTAATAGCGGCATTCATTAGCTGGGCTGATTGTAAAGGCATAGCAGAGCACTGTATTTGTGAAATGTTAAGTCTTTTGCAGTAATTTCACACCGGAATAGTGTCATCCTTAAATCCCAAGGCCTCGGTTTATCTTGCTCTGCATGCTTAATGATGCTGATGTAGGTTTACGCTCAAGCGTGGGTGCGTGGAAGTGTCTAATGGCGCTTTTCCACTGCGTGGTACGACACGGCTCGGTTCAGAACGACACGGCACGGCTCAGTTCGGCTCGGTTTGTGTTTCCACTGCAGTTTAGTACCGCTTTAGAGTGGGTGGGATTATTCACGTGTCGTTATAGTTGCGCCGCCTCTACTGCCATGACTCCTGAAAAAAATTTTAATTCCGCGTCGCTCCATCAAGCTCACGCTGGATCCGCTCCTCGGCTATCAACGAGATGTCTGGTATCAATAGGCAAAAAAACAGCCTTTGGTTGTTAAAGAAAGTGCGCTCATTCAGAAACAGTTGCGTTCGATTCTTCGCTGGCTGTGCTGATTTAAATCTAGCGGGTCTGTTGTGTCTCGTGCCGCAAGTTCAATGACGCAGGCAGTGACGATTCTCTCCAGCCAATCAGTGATCAGCAGCGTTTACACGTCACGTTTTGGTAACGGTTTGGCTCGCTTGGAACCTCGGCAGAGGTGGTACTAAAAAAAGTACCAGGTACCAGGTACTGTACCCAGTGGAAAACTCCCAAAAAGCGTGCCGTACTGAACTGTACCGTGCCGTACTATGCAGTGGAAAAGCGCCATAAGAGCATTTTTGACATCCAGCCTAAATAATGCTGTTTGTGGATTGACCACTTAAAAGGAAAAGCAAGAAGTCTGTCCGATTAAAACTGCAGTGTGTAATTTATGCTCCATTGGCAGCGCCAAATAGAATTTCGAAAAACTACTCCCATCTACCACTGTTCAGACAAAAAGATAGTCCCGGCTCAAATTCACGCATTGGTTGAGCTGGAAATTGACATGTTGGGCCGCAGAGCGACTGTGTTAGGCCTATTATGGTTACTATAACTTTATAGTAATTTAGTTAATTTACTATAGTTTAATATAATTTAGTTACTATAACTTCGACTAAAACTGAAATGAAATTAAATCCTTAAAAATAAATAAATACTTATGTTTTGTTACTTGAAATAAACGTTAACTGAATTGAAATAAAAAAGTTGCCAAGGCACATTAAACATAAAAATCTACTCAAAATAACAAAATTACTAAAACGTTAACTAAAATTAAACTGATTCAAAATATTAAGAAAATCTATAATAGTGTCTCTGTGATACTAAAATAACACTCTCTGTGCATTAAACTGGGAGAAAGCATTTCAATATTGAAAATATTACACGCATTAGCTTTAATCAACTCAATTGGACCCAGTGGGTTGTGTGTGTGAGAGAATTTGTTCATTTGCTTAGCCGTACTATATGTTCATTGAGACGCAGTGTGAATATTCAAATGTTCATGCTTTGTAAATTTCATTCTGTTTTGCTAATGAAGCTGTCAGTGGGAATTACCTAATAGGGTTAAAAGAACTGTGAATAATGATGTTGGTAATGTTTAAACTGTGGCGTGATTTTGTCCTAAACTGCATTTTATTAATCAGGTCGAACCTTCATTTCAACACCCCCTGAGGATCAGCGTGTCATCAAGGGAACTACCGCTGTGCTGAACTGCGCCGCAACCCACGACCCCAGAGTCACCGTCAGGTCAGAGATTGAGCTGAGATGCGTGTTGTGAAACACGTTTTGACATTTCAATTTCTCAAACTTAAGAAAATTGTCTATGCAAGGTCTGCGTTGGTTTTTGCTAATTAGCAAAGCTAAGTCAAGCATCGCTGTTACTATTACTCAAAACCTGTGACATAACTCACCCCGCACCACTTGTGCTGCAGACATGAATGATTCCTTAAATCGTGCCACTTGAGTACATTTCTAAGCTATTTGAAGGTAGACTTGAGGCGGATGAGCTATGATGAAAATGCTGAATAAATTCCCACAGTAGATGCACATCAAAAACAAGTCATGGGACTGAATAAATTGTGCATAGCTTATTTTTATTGCGTTCCAATTACCTAAAAACGTGGAATGGTAGCACTAATGATTCACAAGTTGTTTTGCAATATTTATGTTAAAAATATTGCTCAATAAATTGCTTAATATATTGATCAAAAGTGATGGTAAAGACTTTCAGGTTGTTACAAAAAAGAGAAAATGTTTCAAATAAATGCTGGTCTTTTTTATTCATCAAATCAAGATATTAGGGGAAGGGGAAGTGGTGTGTGGCCAAGTATCGTAACCCATACTCAGAATTTGTGCTCTGCATTTAACCCATCCAAGTGCACGCACACAGTAGTGAACACACACCCGGAGCAGTGGGCAGCCAATGCTGCGGCACCCGGGGAGTAGTTGGGGGTTCAGTGCCTTGCTCAAGGGTCTCACCTCAGTCGTGGTATTGAGGGTGGAGAGAGTGCTGGTTATTCACTCCCCCCACCTACAATCCCTGCCAGACCTGAGACTCGAACCCACGACTTTTGGGTTACAAGTCCAACTCTCTGTCCATTAGGCCACGACTGCCCCATTAGATCAAATAAGAATCATGTTACACTGAAGTCTGGAATAATGGCTCCTGAAAATTCAGCTTTGCATCACAGGAATAAATGTGACCCTGGACCACAAAACCAGTCTTAAGTCGCTGGGGTATATTTGTAGCAATAGCCCAAAATACATTATATGGGTCAAAATTATCGATTTTTCTTTTATGCCAAAAATCATTAAGATATTAAGTAGAGATCATGTTCCATGAAGATATTTTGTAAATTTCTTACCGTAAATATATCAAAACTTCAATTTTGATTAGTAATATGCATTGCTAAGAACTTCATTTGTACAACTTTAAAGGCGATTTTCTCAATATTTTGATTTTTTTGCATCCTCAGATTCCAGATTTTTAAATAGTTGTATCTCGGCCAAATATTGTCCGATCCTAACAAACCATACATCAAAGGAAACTTATTTATTCAGCTTTCAGATGATGTATAAATCTCAATTTCAAAAAATTGACACTTAAGACTGGTTTTGTGCTCCATGGTCACAAATCACTTTTTAAAATATATTAAAATAGAACTTTAAATTGTAATATTTCATGTTTTAATTTATTTTTAATCAAATAAATGCAACCCTGATGAATATAAGAGACTTCATTACAGAACATCTGAAATAAAATAAAAAAATCTTGCCAACCGTAAGAATTTGAACAGTAGTGTAGATTGATATTTGTAATGGAGAAAAGACAAATGTATTGCTTTTTAAACTGTAATTAGTCATTTACTGTTGCTGCTGCCAAAATGTTTTATTTTTAAGCTTGTCCCTGCTGAAAAGATCTGCATGAATGTCAGGTTTATGGTGTTCAGTGCCAGTTTATCTGCTAAAACACAATATTTACTGGTAACCAGCTATGATATTTGAACCATTAAACCATTTTGGCAACCACAAAACACAAACATATCTTTTAGGGATAGTTTACATTAGAGACAGCTTACCTTGTTTTTAGCACATTATAGTCTTTATCCTCCTTGTTTAGGTCATTATGAAGCACATAAGGGAGAGAAGCCATCATATGGCATTTGATGTTGTTCTGTCTCAGGAGGCTAAGTGCATTTTCTCCAGGTCTCTGGAGTGTGATATTTTTGGTGGATTATGAGTCATCATAAAGAGTCTTATTCTCCTCAGATATACATGGAAGAAAGGAACCAAGCCGCTGAGCGTGTCGACTAGTGGGCGAGTGTCAATGAAAGAAGGTTCGCTCCACATCAGCCAGACGTGGTCTGGAGACATCGGAGACTACACCTGCAGGGTCATCTCACCTGCTGGAAACGACTCGAAAACTGCCCGACTGGAAGTCATGTAAGCGGAAATAGACTCACACACAGATCCTCGCTCCATACGAAGCGCTCAGAAGCAAATACACTTGTACAGTTCACGCGCGCTCGCTACGTATTGGAGTGCTATTGTAGGAAGAAGATGCTTGGATCTCAGCTGCAGTTCTGAAGCCAAGAGAACCATCCAAAAATGGGCTGTAATGATAGGACAGAGGATGGAGCAGCTGTGATTGCGTGTGTGTGTGTGTGGCGGGAGGAAGATAAAGCGAGAGTGGAATAAGATAGGCCTGATGCCCAAGGCCAAGATCATCTCCTTTGACGACTAGCCAATGTTGCTACACTTCTGTGGCATCAGGAACTAATTAAACACACACACATACATGCACGTGCTTAGATATTAATTACTGCTTCTACATGGCTGAATGTTGTTCTCCCATGGATTGTCGTATGGATGGATGCAGAGGAAATATCATTGATCTTTGAAGTCGATGAAATACACAGAGAAAAACGAATGATAGGCAGAGTGCGGTGCTTGTTTAATTGGATGCGTTTGAAAATATTATTCACAATCAGAATGATGTAAACATACCAGATTGACCTAAAGGCCTAAAAAATGTGCCTTTTGAGTCAAAAGTCTTTCTTAACCAAGTAAAATGATTGCATGTACATTACATACACTTTTATTCAGGAAGGATGCATTAAATTGATCAGAAGTCACAGTAAAGACATTTATAATGTTACAAAAGATTTCTCTTTCAAATAAATGCTGTTCTTTTGAATGTTTTGTTCATCAAAGAATCCTGAAAAAAATGGATCAATGTACTACAACTGTTTTCAACATTAATAATAACAAGAATTTTTTTTTAGCATTAATCCGGCATATTAGAATGATTTATAAAGGATAAGGTTTCCCAAATACTCCCCCGTCCACCACTGCTCAGCCAAATAGATGTCGTTGGTTGAGCCAAATGCTGCTGTGTTGCTAGTTTTTGGAAGAAATCAACCTATAAGCTCAAATATTGTTCCTATAAAAAATACTTGCACAAAAAATTGTGAGTGTAGCTTGTTGAATCGCATCACAGCTCAACTGTGAGAAAAACTGAAAAATATTACAAATCATAAACCATACAAAACATAACTATAATAAACTGTATGATTCGCAAATGTGCTTACGGGACTGCATTGTCGCACAATTCTTTTAGTACTACTTAACGGAATGCATAATAAAGCAATATTTAATTTAAGACACGCTATTCTGTGAGAAAAGCCTGGTTTCGGCTGGCTTTAGAAAAAGACTCCTAACAGGTGACATTTAAATTATGAGATACAAATTGAAAACACATGCGATTTGAATAATAACAATAATACCTTTGACAGTCACATTAAGATAACAGAGCACCACAGTATACTCCTACCTTTAATATTACAGCCTGCAAACTCTTTCGAAAGAAAACTCATCAGACGGTTGAAGGAGAGGCAATGCTTCACATGCTAATGTGATTTCACAGACTTTCAAGTTAATCTCATGCAGTGGACAGGTCCTCTTATTACCACATGTTAGACAACGGTGGAGGAGTTCCTTGCTTAAAACAATATTAGCTGTTATTGCATATTTAGGCTGTTGTGACAGATGGGCATGAATTCTCACACACATATTACAAGCATCTGCAAAGGACATAATTGTATTACGTGATATTGTAATGTAGTTTCCATAAACGTAATGTTGTTGAAGAAACAGTGGAACTTTTTATCTTGCAACAGTGGAAGGTAATGTTAAAGGGATGGTTCACACAAAAATGAAACTTCTATCATTTTACTCAACCTCATATTGTTCAAAATCCTGATGAATTTCATCTGTGGAAAAACAAAAGGAGGTACTAAATGTTCATGCTGCTCTTTAACAGTATGTGCTGCTTTGTCAAGCTCCAAAAATGAGCAAAAAGCTCCATAAAAGCACAAAAAAGTAATCAACTTTGGACTTTTTTATGTCATAAGTCTTAGCGGCTCTGACATTTTTCAAAATATCTTCTTTTGTGTTCCATGCATGATATAAAGTCATACCGGTTTGGAACAACATTAAGGGGAGTAAATAAAGGCAAAAATTTGGATTTAGTGTGAACTGTTAATTTCATGTTTTATTACTCATAAGTAAATCTTATATTTTAAGTTATTTTTTTAAGCCAACAGGTTTTTCTTATTGTTTTTGAGACGCATTAACTTTTTTAACTCAAGCACAAAGGTTAGAAATAAAAAAAAAAATCTACCTCAAAAATATAACACTTGTTTTTGTGAAAGAATCTTTGTTGTACCTAAGCTGCTCAGGATCGTATTGAGACACCACAAACACCTTGCAGACATGAAGAACACTTTTTGCTTGCAGAAAGCTTTTTTTTTTTGAGTGATATTTCTATCTACCCACCATTTGTCCTCCGCAGAACCCCAGAAGCACCGATTTGAAAGTGCACACTGCAACAAAGACACAAATCTACAAAGGGACTTACATGTATTTGAACATATAAGCCTAAGGGCTATTTATGCTATTTGAGTTGAGCATCTCTATTAGTATTGCTCATAGCTTAGGTGAGGGATTTGAACTCATAACCCTAATTAACATGACTCATCCTACACCGTATGTGCAACAGACATGAATGATACCTCAAAACTGACTTACCAAATAGAAAAAAAACCAAGACAAAAATACATAAAAAGAAGAATAAAACAATAATATAATAGATATAATAGTTTTACGTGAGAATGAACAAAATTTAAAGCAACAGTTCATCTAAAAATGTACATTTATTAGGTGCCATCCAAGATGTAGATGAGTTTGTTTCTTCATCTAAACAGTTTAAATTTAGCATTACATCACTTACTCACCAGTAGATACTCTGCAGTGAATGGGTGCTGTCATTATGGATAGAGGACTCGCATTTTAGCTGGAAGCAACAGTTCGAGGTCAAAAACGTCTTAATGGTGGGTTTGTTTATTACAAACACACAGCTTTTCACTTCACAAAATGTTCATTTATGGACCGGAGTCTTGTGGATTATTGTGATGTTTTTATCAGCTGTTTGAGTTCTTGAAATTCTGACGGCACCCATTCACTGCAGAGGATTCATTGGTGAGCAAGCGATATAATGTTAAATTTCTCCAAAAATGGTCCCATGAAGAAGTAATTTTTAGGTGAACAATTTTCTTAACACATTTCTTAAAATATAGACCTTATGTGGCTCCGCCCCTTTTCAGCACTGTGCTCATTGTCTTCTGTCTTCCGTTTGTATTTCCACAGCATGAAGGTAAGGTCATACAAATTTATGAATGAACCGCTCATTTTAAAATCTTCCCGGATTACTGACATAATTCCATTAGGATTCATTGGTTTTAACAAGCCACCAATAGAAGGTGACCAATTACCAGTAGAGACCAACAGGGTCCATTACAGTTTCCATTCAAACCAATACAAGTCCCATTATAACCAGTAAAACCATTACAAATTGTGTGATGGTGTCTATTGTTTTTGTTTTTTTTCAACATTACATGTTATAAATGCCTGTAAAGGGAGCCAAAGGCCTGGTAATTGCTGCTGTTACACTTACAGGATGATAGGCTATTGACCAAACATTTAATTCAAATATCCACTTAATCTTTCATTTTTGGCCACCTTTTTGCTATAGATGACACAGCCTCTATAATTTCTTCAACAAAAAAACATGTGGACATCACAACCCTTACAAAAATTAACCATGGTTTTCGTAGTAAAACTGCTTAATTTTCTTTTGTTGCGATTTCTGAATGCTTGAGACTACAAACTCAATCAGACAACTGTATTACAGCCATAGGTAACTGTCTAGAGCTACAATTGTAATTTGTAAATAATACGATTTAATTACAATTTATTTATTTATTTACTTTTATATTTTAAAGTTCTATTTTGACCCCTATGGTAGGTGTTTTTTTTTTAACTTCCATAATATTTGAGGGAGGGGGCACAACAATAAAATCCTGCTTAGGGCACCCATTTGGCCAGCAGCGGCCCTGATAAAAATGTCTCCATGATCTGCTTTTGAAGAAATATCGTTGTATCTTGCTACAGGCACATTCTATCAGCTGCAGTTCTGGCGCCACCATATCAATATACTGTACAGCGCCACATAGCCTACATTCACATCAGTAAGAAGATATTTTGAAGAATGTGGGTAACCAAACAGTTGCTGGTCCACATTGACTTTGACAGTAGGGAACACTGTGGACCAGCAACTGTTTGGTTTTCCATCTTTTTCAAAATAGCATTTATGTTTAGCAGAAGAAGGAAACTCAGGTTTAAAACAACTTTTGAGTGAGTAAATGAAGGTATAAAAATAAAACACTAGCCTTTTTTAATTTTTGGGTGAATTATTGCTTTAATGTTAATAAAACATCAAACACAAAGAGAAAAATCACTCAGTACTCAGTACTTAATACGGTTTCTTTAATAGGAATCAATCTATATAGTGTTTTGTTTTTATATTTGTTCATTCAGTTTCTTGAATGCTCCTGCTACACCTATTGTAGCCTACCTGAAAATAAAACAGTTTATTTTATTTGTATATTATGTGTATTTGTAAAGTGTATCTTTGTTCTCATTTTTTAATAACAAAGATAAAATAATTACAAATATTTTTATCTTCACCCACTTTGGCCTAAATATCAGACATACTTTTTAATATTTTGTTACCTTGAAAGGCTTTGTCTTTATAATAGGAAAATTAGTTTGACTGTACTGCTCAGACAACTTGCAAAATAGAAAAACCAACATGACAAAGAATTGTGATAAAATCGTGAATCGTGATACCCCTAGCCGAAGGGAACAAACCCCTTCCACCCACCCACCCACCCACCCGGTATGGCGTGCCCTCGAAACGCCATTTCGCCCCTGCCCCTCCGGAGGCCTGTGCATGCCACTGCTGACATTTATGACATCTGCTTCGAACATTGCAATGCTCATGATAGCGTTCGTTAACTCTACAATAAGTAAATGCACGTGACTTCACCATCTAATTACTCTTCAACAGCGATGCTACAGAGCTACTGCAAAAGCAGAAGTTCAAAGACAAAATTGTCTGATGCCTATATTTAGATGTGACAAAGAAAACTGTTTCTTTGAATTTTGTTTGAATATACCACACTGCAAAGTGCATATAAGCCTATTTTGATTTATAATTTGGTTATGTCTCTCTCTTTTTCAGAGAACTTCCCCATTCTCCACGTAACCTGCAGGTGGCTCTGAATGAGACAGACAGCAGAACAGTTCTTCTGTCTTGGGTTCGGCCCTTTGATGGGAACAGTCCTCTCCTGCGTTACATCATTGAGCTCTCTGAGAACAGTAAGTGTGTGTGCTATTTATATGAGCTTTGGCATATGGTTTATTAAACTTAATGCACCTTAGCTGCAGCTTTCAATTAAGCTGGTTTGCAGCCAGTGGATTCTGCCGAAGAAGATCTTTCTCATTTACCTCTTCCTGTCTTCCTCCTTAAGCTCAGACAGACAGGCTGAAGTGAGTGAGAAGAGAAATGGAAGTTGATTGTAATGGAGGGTAGTGGGAGGAGGTTTGTTTTCACTGTATTAAGCCAAGACTCTGTTATTGGTGGAAGATGAATGCTGGAAGAGATAGTGACAGGAAACGCAGAGAGAGAGATTGATTTGTGTATCGTCAAAGGAAAGACAATGAAAAATGTGGGTGGGGTGGAGGTGCTGGATGTCTAATAAACACCAAGATCTCTCTCTCCTCATATACACAAACATACAAACACACAGAGTTGATTTTCAGTAAATCCAAATGATCACACACACTCTTTTTTTGATGGTTTTGTGCGTGCTTGTGCGTCTGTATTGGTATTCATGTGCATCCCTGCGGCTTAATATTTACTGTTCCTGTTGAATTTGTGATTTATTTTTTGCAGTTGCTCATAGTTTCTGTCTTCTCTTCTCTTGGGTCTGCTTGAGTGGTTTCACCATCTAAATTGTTCATTGATCTGCTTCCCATCATTTTTAATGTACTGCAAACGCACACACAAACGCACGCTCTCAGATATTGGGTTTTGTGGGTAGTAACGCCTCCAGAATAAACAACAGCATGGTCAGATTCATCATTTACCCAACTGCTGTAAAGAAAGAGATGATTCAAGCAACTCATAATAAATCAAGTAAAATAAGAAAAATAAAAACAATACTCCCCTTTGACACTCTATTTTACCTATTGTCTTTAGGAATGTGAAATAATCTAGTCGGAATAAATAAATGTGGTAAAAGCAGCCATATTTTCTAGTAATGTAATGTTTTACATTATAGTGAGCCTGTTGAATGTGATTTCAGCAGAGTTCGTGGTAGTGCCAGAAATATATATTGTCCAGAAGAATTTGTCAGAGATTATTATTAACATCAGCCAATGAATATACAATCTAAAAAATAAGATGTCCTCTGTTTATATTGATAGAATGTACGCTCAATTAAATTCTTAAATTATTTAAAAAATGTAAACATTTTAAATGATTTTAAATTGTAGTTTCACAATGTTAATGCTTTTACTGTAATTTTTTTTTCATCAAATAAATGCAGCATTGTTGCGCATAAAAGATGTATTTCAAAAACATTATAATCTTTCTGAACTTTCTGACCTATTATCTTTCTTTGGTAGTGGTAATGGTAGTGTTCATATTTTAAATGTTTACATCTTGACATGTTATCAGTTAATTGGTTAAATTCACAGGACCTGAGACAAGTAGGCATCCCAGGACAAAGCCAGTGCTATGACCACAATCCCTCAAGCTAGCTCATGTCACCAGTGTTGGGAGTAATGCATTATAAGTAATGCGAGTTACATATAATCAGATGACTTTTTTCGAGTAACTAGTAAAGTAATGCATTATTTTTAAATTTACAGTTACTTTTTCAAATAAGTTACTTTGTTTTCCCATTTATTTACTGACAGCACTCCTGTCCCCATGTTGAGAGAAATTGGGAGTGAGGTGCCGAGGCAGAGGCACTTCATTCAGGCTGAGGCTTATTCATTTCATTTTTGGTGTGAAAGGGCCCTTACAGTTGCCGAAAATATAACTTTTGGGTTTTTTGTTATTAAAAAACAAATAAGCAAGCCTAGCCCAGATGACAAAAAGTAATGCAAAAGTAATGTAATGTAATGCAATTAGTTACTTTTTCATGGAGTAATGCGATATTGTAATGCATTACTTTTAAAAGTAACTTTCCCAACACTGCACATCACAAATTATTTTCCAGATGAACATTGTAATGTACTGTACAGTATGTGTGACCTTCCCCAACACTGCACATCACAAATTATTTTCCATATGAACATTGAAATGTACTGTACAGTATGTGTGAATCAATAGTATGTGGAGAAACTTAGTTTTGTCTGATTGTTGTTCTTGACAGATTCTCCATGGAAGGTCTACATGGATGATGTTAGTCCAGCACTAACTAGTTTACTAGTAATTGGTCTAACGCCAGCAAGAACGTACCAGTTCAGAGTGTGTGCTGTCAATCAGGTGGGACGTGGACAGTACAGCGCTGAGACCAACAGGTAAACAGTCACAAGCATCATATCCTACTATCTTAGCATATTGGAAAATAAGAAAAGCTCTATTGATAAGCTAGAACGAGATATCACGATAAATTATTCTGATCAGGTATTGAGGAAGAGAACAGATCTTGTCTGGCAATGTCATGGAACTGCAGGAGCTGCAGTAACTGGGCCATGCTAACAAACTAAACTTTGTTTCCAGGCAAACTCAAAATCCTTTGAATTTTGATTGTAGTGAGTTACATAGCCAATCAAACAGATTGGAACTGGTAATTTACACCAACTCTTGCCATTTTTTTGTGTCCGACACACACACACACACACACAAACGCACACACACAACCTCAGTCAGTTAGAGAGAATGTTATTAAATGTGAGGACAAGATTTGAACCCTATCAAAAGAAAGGCTGATTGTAATTGAATTACATGAGAGCTTTCATCACTGGCTCTGATTGTGAGCCATTATGACACATGGGCAGAAAAAACCTCCCATATCCAGGAACACTATGAAGGTGTGAGAAATAGCATTTCTCAAAGCCAATTCCACACGGTGAAAGAATGTCAAATATAAACTTGGCTGGAGGGAAGGACACTTTAGCACACACAGAGGCTACTGCATTTTGTGCTCTCTATTTTGTTTTGTGAATTTTTATTCACGCATAAATTGGCACACTTCACAATGACCGCATTCCAAATCGAATCAAATCGTTTAAAAAACTTAAAAGTCCTGAAAAGTTCAAATGGCTATTTTTCAAGCTCTGTCATCAAGGACATGTTGAAAAAGCTTGTCATGCTGTTTCCTAGTTCTCAGCTTAGCTTTCATTTGAAGCAAGTCTCTATTAAACCAACATTGCCAGTTTATATTCAATAGTACCAGTTGAGCCAGAGACTTCCTCTGCTCTCATAATGACTATGTGAAATGCTCAGCTGCTCAGGTTTAATTGGTGCTGAAGTGGAACCTTTATTATTATTATATAGTTATATATATTCATATATTATGTATTATTCATATATATATATATATATTAAAATGATTTCTGAAGGATCATGTGACACTGAAGACTGGAGAATCTATATATATGATTAAGTGATTAAGTGTGATTTGATTGTAGTCGGCATTTCATGTAATCAATCATTTTATCAAATTTAGTAATTGTCAGCCCTAATTACGGTACTTTAGACTCAACTTTGAAACATTGTCAGTTGTCACTCAGTGAGAGCTGATGACTGTATTTGTTCTTTTTCATTCTTGTTCACACACTTTATTTTGCTCTTTTGGATGGATGCAGTGTGTAAATGACCCAATAATTTATCTGTAACTATACAATTGACATCAGCTCAATATGCAGTATCCCAGAAAGCAAGTCAACTATGTCTAGGATTGTTAACAACATTTTAAACAGATTTGCAACATGCAAAATCCATTAAGCAAAATTACTGGTGCAGTTACAGAAACTCTGTCTAAGGCGATAGTTAGGTTACACAGTATCTAATGTGAGCTAGCTAACAGCTTAACTGACCTCATGAAAAAAACAGGTATTGCACAATTTAATTGGTCCCACCTTATATTAGGTGGCCTTAACTGCTATGTACTTGCATTTAAATTAATCATTTGATACAATGCACTTATTGTGTACATACATGTTTTTACATTATAATTATATTTTAAAAAAATACCTGCATGCAATTACATCTGTAATTAACTTCTGTAATTACATTTAGGATTACACTGTTGACCCAACCCTTACACCGTGTCACACTACACGCGACGCGACAGAATCAATCAAATATCACAGCCAATCAAAAGCGTGTGTGGGCGCGCTCTCTCTGGAAGTGCTCTGCACTCGCAACGAAATGGATACGTTTATGATCTAATTCATAAATATTAACGCTTTTTAACATTATTAAATGTACATACCGAGTGACTGATACCATCTCTGTTATGGAATACACTTGTTGGTTCGCAGTGAGTTCACAGTTTTAACGGACATCTTTGCTTTAATTCATTTTCTAGATCTGAGGTAAACTATCTGTTGATGGTTTCAGTATGGCTAAGGTCACACAAAATTATATTTAAACTCACATTAGACACGTTTAACTTTGAATAAAGCACATAATCAGTACCTGAGATTATC